>OY796884.1:47665681-47748035 GCA_963680785.1 Diplosoma virens
ATTGCTTTTTTAAGCAAAAGTTCATGCTCAAACCTTGAAAAATACACAGATCGTCATGAAAAGTTTTATTTAAACCACAGTGTTGTCTATTTTACCAAGTTTTTTTTGTATCATAACAGCAATAAATCTATTTCTCAAGTCAACTGTTGAACTTTGCGTCATAATCACAGTTCTTCTTTCTGTTATTCTTGTTTTCAACACTATCTTTGTCATTTTTGATTATTTTCTTGTGTTTTTTGCTTAATGTCATCATCACCAACCCATAATTTCATAACTATTTTTCTTATTTTTGTTGACATTCAAGTGTCTGTTTTTACTTAATTTTTCTAATTTTAATTTTAAAAGAATTCTTGTTTTTATTTTTTCGAAAATGTGATTATTTTTTTAAATGTGAATATTTGACGGTTTTCTTGGTTGGTTTGTGGGTCTGATAATGTTTAAATTCAGTTCTTTTGATTAGGATTCAAAAAGGAACGTTCGTAGAGTGAGATTACGTTGAAATGTTAAGATTTCTTTTTACAATTTTATGCTTAAATAAAGCTGTTATGAAAATAGAATAAAAATTTAAAAATGTTTGTTCTGCTTACTATATTGTACAATAAAACTAGTTTTTTAAGCAAGCGTTTTTCGAACTTCACGTAACAAAGCTTTTGCGAGGTCACACGTGAGTGAAACACTTCGGAGGTGAAGCTATTGTCACGTAAAATAAAATTGGTTTGAAAGACACTTTTGGTGAAATACTTTTTCTTTGTTATTAAAAACTTTATTCTGTTTTACTACTAATTTCCTAATTTTCACAAGTTTGATACAATTGAATTTTAAAAACAGTTATTCTCTGAAATTACTGATATTAAACCTACCAAGAGAAACCGTCAAATATTCACATTTAAAAAAATAATCACATTTTCGAAAAAATAAAAACAAGAATTCTTTTAAAATTAAAAATTAGAAAAATTAAGTAAAAACAGACACTTGAATGTCAACAAAAATAAGAAAAATAGTTATGAAATTATGGGTTGGTGATGATGACATTAAGCAAAAAACACAAGAAAATAATCAAAAATGACAAAGATAGTGTTGAAAACAAGAATAACAGAAAGAAGAACTGTGATTATGACGCAAAGTTCAACAGTTGACTTGAGAAATAGATTTATTGCTGTTATGATACAAAAAAAACTTGGTAAAATAGACAACACTGTGGTTTAAATAAAACTTTTCATGACGATCTGTGTATTTTTCAAGGTTTGAGCATGAACTTTTGCTTAAAAAAGCAATAAAAACACTATTATAAAAATTTTTCAAATTGTAACTTTTATCTAACATTTCACCATCAAACAAACTTATAAATGATGAAAAAGAAAGTTTTTTAGCAAATTGTGATAAATTTTTTTATAACTAAAGACAACAATACGTAAAGTCGAGAGAATTTTTTTAAATGAAAATCTAACAGACCAGTTCAACGCATAGAAATTGATATGCTCTACAATTTACATGCATAATAGATTAAGAAAGTTTAGGTTTATAAATCAAAATACACAAGTTGTGACTTTAAATTGAAAAATAAAAAAAATTTCTTGGCTTTTATTTTCGAAACAACAAACTTAGCTATTGAAACGTGAACAAAGTAAAATGTAGGTTTGTTTCGAAAAGTTTGCTTGTAAAAAGGCAAAATTAAATCATGCTGAAGGGTAATGTTTCTAATTTTTGAGGCACAAATGGTTTCAACTAGTTAAAATTTGTGAGGTTGACTGATTTTTATCATAAAGTTAATTTAAAGCATCACATTTAGGTCACATGATGAATAAACAGTTGCTAAAAACAGATATTGATTTGTAAATCGAACAACTTTTAACGCCAAATTTGCTATTTTTCAATCAAGACGGTTACAACTTGAGAAAATCTTGTGAAATTTTGTAACGCTAAACACCTTTTTAATGCAAAGTAGATTGAAAACATTTAAGTTACAAGGTGAAAAAACTCTTTAAACTAAAACTTTGCGACTCTTTTTACTTTGGAAAGAAAAAACTAAGTAAAATGAGAACCGTGTAAAAGTCGAAATATTTGCTTCTGTGCAACAATTAAAGAGTTTGACAAAATTACAACATTTGTGCAATTAAGAAACCAATTGTGATAAAAATTTTGAGATTGAGTTGTTGCTATGTGTTAAAAATAGTAAAAATCTAACACAAAGTAGAATTTTTTAGGGTTTGGTTCTAAAAACTAAACTTCTGCAACAAAGAAATGCACACTTTTTAGAAATTTTTAGATTTTTTTAAGCTAGTGTTTCCGTAACTTTTAAGACACTTGGTAAAAAGGTCGGTCTTTCAAAAAGTTAAATTTTTTCACGTAGAAGGAATCTAGTGTTTCCATACAAAAAAAACTTTACAATGTGCGATTCTTGAGAAAATTTTAAATAGTGATAATTTTAACACCTAACCACAAAACCTCCGTGCGAAAACTGTATAAAATTATATTCATGGATCATATTGTTAATATCAATTAATGAAGTTTTTGGTTAATACGTTTATTTGGAAAAAGAAAAACTAAAGTATTTTTGGTTAAACTAGTGCAATAATTTAAAACTTGACCACAAAACGTTGTTGCGGAAAATGAAATTTAAAAGTTTAATTTTTAATATCCGTATACGTTTTCTTTGACATCGTTGATGTCCACACCTTTTTCTTAGAGGTTAGCAACGTTCAAGATAAAAGAGTGAATTTGTTGGTTTCTTTATTTGTGTTTGTTACCCCAAGCAAAACCGTATCCTGAAAGCAAATTTTTAGGTATTTTTTTGAAAATCCTGCTTTTTGAAGAGTTTATTTTTAGGTTTCGAACTAGTTAATAAGTTAATTAAATAATTTCAGTTTGGTTTGTTTTCATTTAGACATAAAAACTATCTGTGATAGGACTTGATAGAATAAATCTTAATATATTTTCAAAATACAACTGATTTTTCTTGGAATTGATCTTACTTATACAAAACTTTTTAAACTTACGTTGATCTTATTTGATTTCAAATTTTATGTTAAGTTTAGAAAATTTAGTTGGTAAAATGAATTAAAATGTTCAGTTTTATGATGAATTTTCTTATTAAAAGTGAAAAAATGTAAAACTTTTTAACATAAACAGTTGCCATTGACTGGCGATTAAACTAAGTCGGTGTTTTGAAATCAAATTTTTTGGGTCAAGCTTGTAATAAATTTTCCTTTTTACTGAAAATTGTTAAAAAACTATAAAAATCAAGTGTATCATAGAAATTTTCACTTACTCTATTTTTACTCTGGAAATTAAGGTAACCAGATTTTCAAACTCCGATCATGAATATGTCAGGAAAAGCAATACGCTATGAACAGGATACGGCCAGCTTCTGTGTAAGAGAGAGAATTTGACGCAATTATCAAAAGCATATGGTCACGCTTGCAGAGATTACGGGTAGCTTTCTTATTATTAAAAGTTTATAAAAATGACCAAAAGATTAAGCGTAGTTGGAATTGAATTCATTTTTGAAGCAATTAAAATATTAACACTAGAAATTAAATTCATACAACATAAAAATAGTAACTATGTTTGAATTTGATTTACTAAAGTGGAAAAAAGACGAATTTTTTATTATGAAACATCTGTTTATTGAACACGAATAACCTATCAATAAAAATTCAAACTTTTAACGATTACTTTGACTGCGAATAAAAATCGAGGTTGTCAAGAAAAAAAAAATTCAACAAGGGTGTAACAAAAAATCAAGCTTGTCTAGAAAAAATTGAAGATAAGTATAATAAAAATCAAGGATGTCAAGAAAAAATTGAGGTTAAGTATAACAAAAATCGAGGTTATCAAGAAAAAAAATTAAGCATAGATATAACAAAATCGAGTTTGTCTAGAAGAAATTGAGGTTAGGTATGACAAAAATCAAGATTACCAAGAAAAATTAAACAAAGTTATGACAAAAATCGAGGTTGTTAAGAAAAAATTGAAGATAGTTACGACAAAAATCAAGGTTATTTAGAAAGAAATTTGAGTTCAGGTATGACAAAAATTAAAATTGTTAAGAAAATTAAAGATAGGTGTGACAAAAATCGAGGTTGTTAAGAAAAAAATTGAAGATAGTTATGACAAAAATCAAGGTTATTTAGAAAGAAATTGAGTTTAGGTATGACAAAAAATTAAAATTGTTAAGAAAAATTAAAGATAGGTGTGACAAAAATCGAGGTTGTTAAGAAAAAAATTGAAGATAGTTATGACAAAAATCAAGGTTATTTAGAAAGAAATTGAGTTTAGGTATGACAAAAAATTAAAATTGTTAAGAATTCTTAGTTAAGAAAAATTAAAGGTAGGTGTGACAAAAATCGAGGTTGACAAGAAAAAAAAATTAAACAAAGTTATGAGAAAAATCAAGGTTACCAAGTAAAAATTAAACGTAGCTATAACAAAATTGAGATTGCCGAGGAAAAAAAATTGAAGATAGTTATAAAAAAATTAAGTTTTTCAAGAAAAGTTAAACAAAAGTATAACAAAATCGAGGTTGTTAAGAAAAAAATGAAGGTGGGTGCAACAAAAATCAAATTTGTCTAGAAGAAATTGAGGTTAGATATGACAAAAATCAAGGTTACCAAGAAAAATTGAAGGTAGATGTGACAAAAATCAAGGTTGCTTAGGAAAAATTAGGCAAAGGTTTGACAAAAAACAAGTTTGTTTAGAAAAAATTGAGCAAAATATAACAAAAACCAAATTTCTCTAGAAGAAATTGAGATTAGGAATGACAAAAATCAAAGTTACCAAGAAAAATTAAACAAAGATATGACAAAAATCGAGGTTACTGAGAAAAAATTAAATAAAGTTACAAAGAAAATTGAGAATGTCAAGAAAAAAATTGAAATTAGGTATAACAATAACAAGGCAGTTTAGGAAAAAAATGCAAGATAACTATAGTAAAAATCAAAATTATCAAGAAAAAATTAAGCAAAGGTATAACAAAATCGAGTTTGTACAGAAGAAATTGAGGTTAGGTATGACAAAAATCAAGGATGTTTAGAGAAAAAATTGAGGTTAGGTATGACAAAAATCAAGGTTACCAAGAAAAATTAAACAAAGTTATGACAAAAATCGAGATTGTTAAGAAAAAATTGAAGATAGTTATGACAAAAATCAAGGTTATTTAGAAAGAAATTGAGTTTAGGTATGACAAAAATTAAGATTGTTAAGAAAAATTAAAGATAGGTGTGACAAAAATCGAGGTAACCAAGAAAAATTAAACAAAGTTATGAGAAAAATCAAGGTTACCAAGTAAAAATTAAACGTAGATATAGCAAAATCAAGATTGTCGAGGAAAAAAAAATTGAAGATAGTTATAAAAAAATTAAGTTTTTTCAAGAAAAGTTAAACAGCGGTATAACAAAATCGAGGTTGTTTAGAGAAAATTTTTTAAAAATGAACAAAAGGTATAACAAAAAGTCGAATTTATCTAGAAAAAAATTGAAGTTAGGTGTGACAAAAACCAAGGTTGCCTAGGGAAAATTAAGCAAAGGTTTGACAAAAACAAGGTTGTTTAGAAGAAATTGAAGATAGGAATGACAAAATCAAGATAAATTTTTAAAAATTCAACAAAAGTATAATAAAAATCGTGGTTGACAAAGAAAAGTTTGGAAAAATTCAACAAGGTATAGCAAAAATCAAACTTGTTTAGAAAAAAATTAAAGATAGATATCTAAAAACCAATATTGTCTAAAGAAAAACTTTTAAAAATTCAAAAAGGCATAATAAAATTATGGTTGACAAAGAAAAATTCTGAAAATTCACCAAGGATGTAACAAAAATCAAACTTGTTTAGAAAAAATTGAAAATTGGTGTAACAAAACCAAGGTTGTTTAGAAAAAAATTAAAGATAGTTATAAAAAATTAAGATTGATTAGAAAAAATTAAACGAAGTTATAACAAAAATCAAGGTTTTTTAGAGAAAAAAAGTTTTAAAATTGAATAAAAGTATCGAAAAACCAAAGTTTTTTAGGGAAAAAACGAGAAATTAAACATAAATATAACAAAAATCAAGACAAAGTTTGCAATGCACAAAGAAACCTATACAAACAATCCCGGTAAAAAACCTAGGGAAATCGAGTATTGACCTGACTTACCCTTTGCAGGAAATGGAGTGTTTAAAAACAGGAAAAACTTTAACTTTATTGCTTTAAAATCTTGCAGAATGTCTTGAAATAACCTTATGTTTTGAAGTATTGAACCAGAAACGAACTCAGGACTACTGCTGTTCTTAGGGTTTGGTTTAATATTATCTTGAGTAGGAGTCAAACTTAGGACCACCGTCTCTCTTAGGTTTAGAGATTGAATTATCTTGGTAGGAATCCAACTCAGGACCACTGTTTCTCTTAGCATATTTCTTTTATCTTGGTTGAGAATCCAACTCAGGACAACAGTTTTTCTTAAGATTTAAATTGGTATTGTCTTGGTTGGGGATCAAACCCAGGACTACTGACTTTCTTAAGGTTAGAGTTTATACTGTCTTGGGTGGGAATCTAACTCAGGACTTCTGCTTTTCTTAAGATTTAAATTTATATTATCTTGGTTGGGGATCAAACCCAGGCCTATTGATTTTCTTAAGGTTAGAGTTTATACTGTCTTGGGTGGGAATCTAACTCAGGACCTTTCTTAGGATTAGGATTTACAGCTTCGCTGTCTTGGTTGGGGATCAAACTCAAGACTACTGGTTTTCTTAGGGTTAGGATTTACAGCTTCGCTGTTTTGGTTGGGAGTCAAACTCAGGACTTCTGTCTTTCTTAGGGTTTGGTTTTATATTATCTAGGGAAGGAATCCAACTCAAGACTACTGGTTTTCTTAGAGTTAGGGTTTACAGCTTCGCTGTTTTGGTTGGGAGTCAAACTCAGGACTTCTGTCTTTCTTAGGGTTTGGTTTTATATTATCTAGGGAAGGAATCCAACTCAGGACTACTGTATGTCTTAGGTTTAGGTTTTATATTGTCTTGGCTAAGAATTGAACTCAGGATCATCGTCTTTCTTAGGAATAGGAAAAAGAATAGAAATAGGATTAGGAATAGGAATAGGATTAGGAATAAGAGTAGGATTAGAAAAGGATTAGGAATAGGATTAGGAATAGGAGTAAGATTCGAAATAGGATTCAAAATAGGAGTAGGATTAGGAATAGGATTAGGATTAAGAATAGGATGGGATTAGGATTAGGAGTAGGATTAGGAATAGAGGTAGAATTAGGAATAGGAGTAGGATTAGAAATTGGAGTAGGATTAGGAGTAGGAGTAGGATTAGGATTAGGAGTAGGATTAGGAGTAGGATTAGGAATAGGATTAGAAATAGGAGTAGGAGTAGGATTAGGATTAGGATTAGGAGTAGGATTAGGAGTAGGATTAGGAGTAGGATTAGGAATAGGAGTAGGATTAGGAATAGGAGTAGGATTAGAAATAGGAGTAGGATTAGGAATAGGAGTAGGATTAGGATTCGGAATAGGATTCGGATCCGCCTCTCTAGCGCCACCCTCCGCCACCGCTCTCTAGCGCCACCCTCCGCCACCGCTCTCTAGCGCCACCGCTCCTGCGATGACGTCATATGCTCCACCGCTCCACCTGCTCTCTAGCGCCACTAGCGTAAACGGGCACCAAACCAGCCTTTACCTACTACTGACGTGTTAACGAGTCTTGCGTCAATTGACGCGCTTGGTCCTTCTAGGTAGTATTGTAATTTTTTTGCTAACTTTTGTCCCCCAGGTCACGAAATTGGGTCTGAGACTGTCTATCAATAAAAAATAAAAGTCAAAAAGTACTAAACAATAATACTACAGAAAGCGCAATTTATCGGCATCTGAAAATTTAGATGCGTCAATAGACGCTCTTGGTCCTTCTAGTGTTAAGCTACCTGACCCTGGGCACGGACTTACTCAGGACCCTGTGTTACAGCTAATCTACACTTATTTTCGTTGCCTTTTTTTTTATTTGTTAAAATTTTTACATCCGGGTTATGGATTTACTTCAGCCTCGCAATTGTGACTGTTCGTTTAATTTTGTCGCAGTCAAGCGCGTGGCAGGAGCTTTCGGGAACTGGTACTCAGAGGTAATTCGTCGTTTAACTCTTGTTTTGTATTTTATAGATTTATGGTCAACTTTTCAATTAAATCGTCATCTTAAGTAGCCTTATGTGATCTGTAGTAATTTGTTTATTGATAATCTTATTCTGATGTGTACTGCCTTTTGTTTTATTATTCAAATTGAAGGGGTTAGTTCTAAATGTACCTAAGTCACATAATGTCAGTTTTGAAAAAATGAGGTTTAAAATTTTCAAAAACCCTGGCAAATCAGAGTAATAATGAAAAAAACCTAAATGGTTTTTATTACATTGGTTATGTATCTTTCCCTATTTCAACAACTTTTTAGAATTTTATGATGACGTCATAAGGAATTAAAGCTTGTTTTGCAAATTGGACTTAGGTACTTTTATTGGAAATTTTGTTTTACAAGCGCTTTTCTAGCAAATTGACAGTGTAGTTAGGCAAAAAAAGTCAACCACATGTAATAATAATGATGATATGCATTATGTTTTTTATAGAGTGACATATCAGAAAAGAATTTAGGATCTGGGGGAAATCAAAAAACCAAGTGATGAGGAGTTAATGTTTTGAAAATTTGCGTACCCAAACCAAGAAAACATAAAAAAAAACTTTTCCATGATCTATTAACTAAAAGATATATCAATATGAAGCTATTAAGTACAAATTTTTTCAAAATATTTCTGAATATTAATAGATGAGCTGATGCTTCGTGACTCCAATAGAATGCTATGTAACTAAATTATTAGGTTATAGACGGGAATCAAAAGCTCCAAATAAAACGCTAGGATTTCCAATTAATTTAAAAATAATGATTAAAGTAATAATACCGGTAAATCTAATGCAAAAATAAGTTATTGAGTAAGCTTGCCTATAATGAAAATAAAAGTTATTACTTCATTATAATGCTTGCGTAACTCTTATATTATTAACCTTTTGACAAACTATCAAAAATTCCTATTTCACGTTTTATTGACAAAAGTAGAAAAAATTGTTCAGGTAAGTCTGCTTTGCAGGTCGAACTTTCAAACAATAGGTTTAATAAGCTATCAAGTGTGTATAGAAATTTTTAACATAAATCAGTTGGACTTCGGTACTTCTAGAATAAAAAGACGCTAAGATTTCAAACCTCTGTGCTATTCAAAAAGTGATTTCCGTACATTATCCGGAAAAGATTTTTTGTCAGAATATTTTTGGCGAGTAAACAAACAATTTTTTGAAAATGTCACTTAGGTACTTTTAAAAATAGGGCCTTCAATTACACTTTCCCTGATAGATCAGGTGGCTGGTGTTACTTGGGTGAGCTTGTAGGCTGCTTAAGTGCGCATTTATAGCCCGACCTGTCACTTAAGCAAAAAGAACCTTACGGGTAGTTGGCCTACGATTTCCTTTGAGCTGAGACCACGTGAAATATTTTTATATAGCCCATAAGTAAAAATCTTTTTTTAAATAGTTAAAGTCTTCGGTTACTCATATATATTAGTTTGTTAACTGTAATTAAAAAGTACGTCCAATTTGAATAAATTTCGGACATCAGAAAATTGTTTTTAAAGGAAACATTGACCTTGATCTATATTTTGGTAACCACTGTGCTAAATTAATTAAATGATCAAGCAAAACTTTAACGAAAATTTTAAAGTAAAAATATAATTATACGATTTTATTACAGTTGAACTTAAAAGCAACGGAGTTTTGGCGATTTTTTTTGTTTCTCAGTTATTTCTTTGTTACTACAAATATGTATATCAGATAATCACAATGATTCTACATTTTAACAATCACATTATTTATCTTAATTTAAATAACTAATAAACTATAAACCTCTAATAAACCTCTAATTCACATTATTTATCTTAATTTAAATAACTAATAAACTATTAACTAATAAACCTCTAATTCTGTGTTTCAACTGATTGATTTCTGTTTGGTTTGTTTGACAAACGTCGCCTTTCTCTCCTTTTTTACCAATTTCACCTTTTTCACCTTTTTCACCTTTTTCAGCTTTTGTGTCATTGTTTCCTTTTTGTTCTTTTTTTAAATCATCTTTTTCAATAAAAATAAAAGATTGTTGATTATATTCAGACTCATTATCAGATCTCATTGTTTGGCAAACTGTCATTTCAGCAGAAGATTCTTTCAGCAAATAAAACATCATGAAATACAATCGCAACCCGTTCATGATCTTGTATAACAAACAATTAACTTGGAAGAGAGTTTCATCTAAACTTTTCATAAAAAATAAATACAATTTTTTTTAAACATTAATATAGCAAATTTAGACTACGTAATTATTTGTTAACTGCATAAAACAACACATTTATAAACTCATAAATTATGTTTTACACTTATATAAGTTTTACTATAGTTTGAGGTGACTGTTTGCCGTCACAGTTGCTACGCAATCAATTAATTGTTTCTTGAAATTTTCAAATCATTATTCAATAAACCAGTTAAAAATTTCGAAGTAACCCAAACGTATCGAGTTTTGACGCGCGGTTTCCGGGATTGAATATTCATGGTTTCATGCAATCCGGTTTCTTTTTTCATCGTGGTATACTCGATAATGATGTTTATCGTGGACCAGGGCTGGTAAACCTGTCGTGAGTATAGGTTGCAGTGTTTGCGTGTGGTGTGTCTTTATTTGTATGAAAAAGTGCAATTGCAGTTAGCATATGAATTAAATCAATTTGTATTAAGTGCAATAAAATTTTTTTATATAAATTTATCTAAAGCCGTAATTTTTTTGCACAGAGAGCTAGCTTGAAGGAAAAACATTTTTTGCAAAATTGTTATGTTGTAAACGCGAATATGAACTCTTATTTTATTGACGTTGAAACCTTGAGATTCGACGTGAGATGGTGATTGCAGCTGTCAATTTCTTAAAAATGGTTTTTAACGGTTAGGCTCCGCTAAAGACCATTTTTATGTTGACCGAGTGGGCCAAATTTTTTTATGCAAAATTAAAAAACACACCAACATATTAAGTAATTCACTGTTAATAATTACTTGTACAAGCGATAATTATCAACGATTAAATTTGACTTCAACTGTATCCCAAAATATTAAGTTAGATTATAAAAAACTGGATTCCGGTTTGGCCTTTTCCATGTTACAAGATTGATAATAATCTTCTTTTATTGAAAAAAACTGAAAAATAACAAATCTGGAAATATTTGATACTAAATTGTCTCCTCCTGATCACAATGATGATTTTTAAATGGTAAAAATATTTAGTTTAAAACAGAAATGTCAAACCTACTGTACGGCTCACTGCTTACTCAAGTTTTTTAATTATATTTTTATAACTGTATCGCAGCGTTTCTCCAACTGTGTTTGGCAAGCTTTTTATTTTAGAGATCACTACGTTTTTGGAAGAAAATTGAGAAATCAGAGTCAGATTCAAAGCGAAGATCTTTTTGCGGCCCGCTGACTATAACTAAATTTACAATTTGGCCCATTATAAAAAAGGTTGGACATTCCTGGTTAAAAACATAAATGTACTAGTTTGGTTAAACATTTTGCAGATTTGATGACGATATTTATTAAATCACTAAGTTGTTTTTACTATAAACCAATGAAAAACTTTTTCTATTATTTTTTGAAAAAATTTATAATTTGCATGTTTGATTTCTGTTTAAAGCGATTATCAAGAAATCTACAGTAAATATTTGAAAATATTTTTTCTAATTTATGCCGACTCGCACTTGTTTAATGCATTAAATTAAAACATATACAGTACTTTCTCTATTAATCAAGTTGCTTTTAGACGTCAATAAGTTTATTTTTTCGATTGTTTTAGTGCTTTTTTTTTGGAGGGGGTAAACAAGAGTAAAAATATTAATGTTTTTTTGTGACAAAAAAATAAATTAATCAACCCGTAATTTTGTATTAAATGTTCTACTTTTATTTTGATGTGATTGATTGACTATTACGTAATCATTTGCTTCTAAAAATCTTTACATCATTATTTAGAAAATAATTAAAAACTTTGCAGCGACACAAAACGTATTAAGTTTTGACGCACGGTTTCTTAGATTGAATATTCATAGCTTCGTATCACTGGATTTCTATTTTTGTTCTGGTATAGGCCTATTTAATTAAGTTTTGCATTTTAAGGCAGTGGTGGCGAATCGAACTGCAATAACGAGCCGCATGGAAATTAAAACAATTCAGAGTCTCGCAATAAACTTTTCATTATCTAAACTTGTCTAAAAGAGTTTATTTTCAAAAATATAAATGCTGTAATAGGCTTAAAACTCAATGTCGAAATAACTGCAATGGCAATAGCTCCCATTCGATGGGATAAACATGCCTCTTTCTGACAATACATGGGGCGCAACTAGGTTCCCCGAATCTGACCAACTTCTGTTCCCTAAAATGTATCAAGCAGAAAAAATGTTTCCATAAAAAAAAAACAATAGTTACAAACAAAACAAAAATTAAAGTTAAATGTTTATCTTTTAATACAACTGACTCAATGATCAATACACTTCTTATTAAGATTCGTGTTCATGACGTTGCAAGTTTGAAGTGCGATTAACATGGTCGTAGTTGAGTTATGAGCGTTTTATTTTCCCGTTAAAACTTTCCTAAGAATATTTAAATAAAATCAAATTTTGCATCTCCTCAGTTTTTTTAACAGATATACATTGTAATTTTATTAATTAATTTTAATGATTTGACTGTAAAAGTTATTTAATTTAGATAAATTATTGTAGTCCGTGGCGTACCGAGGACTTTTGAAAGAGGAGGGGATATACAATCACAACCATATATGCTTAAAAAAAGTTTTTTCAAGTGTTAAAAATTAAGAATAAAAATAAGGTCTTTATTTTGACGAGGAGTCCAAAAAACAAAACGTCTTCAGTTTGGATCTGTCTCGGTTTTTTCGATTTTTCTACCCATAAACCTAGCTACCTCTAGAAAAAAGGTCTTCACTTTGAATTTGTATTTCTCGCATTAGTGATCTCCAAGAGAGAGAGGTATGGCACAATAAACTAGCCCTAAATATGCTACTGATTGTAGCAAATTGTAGATTATTCAGCAAAATCAATTGTTACAGTCATAGTAATAGAATATTTTTTTGATTTTTGTTTAATGTGTTTGACATCCGATAGTTAGTGATTCAACAAATCTTTAAAAAAGATAAGAATTTTGAAATTATACCAAACAATAAAACCAGTTTTTAAATGGATTTATTATAAATTAATTAGATTTTCGAGCAAGTTCAAAATTTCTTCTACTGTTAAGAATTTGACTTTATTCGTAGAAAAAAAAGAAAATATTTTCTGATGAAATGCATGTTTAAAAATTTTTATCTATACCAGTGGTCCAATAACTTTTTGAAATGAGGGCCAGATTCAGATTTTTTGGATCTCCCCGGGTCAAAGCGAAAGAAAAAAAAGTCTTCACTTAAAATCAATCTCTAATTTCGCTATTTTTCTCCCGAAACTATGGTAAAAGTCTTCACTATGGTAAAATTCTCCCGAAACTATGGTAAAAGTCTTCACTTCTATGGTAAAAGTCTTCTAAAAAAAAAAAAAAAGTCTTCACTTCGATTCGAGCTTTAATTTCGCCATTTTTTTCCTAAAGTCTTGGTGTGCTCTCCAATGGAATCAACAAGGTAAAAACCTGAAACTAGGGTGTTTCCGATATAATTCTATCCAACTGTGGCTTAAACTGAGTGTATGCGTTTTTAAAAACCTTAGCAGGCCGGATGAAAAACCTTAGCGGGCCGGATCCAGTCCGCGGGCGGTAGTTTGGTGACCAATGATCTATACTATTGATTTTTTTTCGGCTGCTAAGATGCAAAAAAAAATAAAAATTATACAAGAAATAAAGGTTTTTATTATTTAAAACACATGTATTAATTTTAATTATTTTTTACTTTAAAACACACATACACAAGATAGGCCACAAAATGTTTCTTTTTTTTCAATAATTTAGTACTCCGTAACCACAAACTGTAAAAACTTGTGCTTGGTCTCATTTTCACTGTCAATTTATGTACTTTTAACAGGTAAAATCATATTCGACCAATCCGATTAGCAGTTTCTGTGTGCGGTTCATTGTCTTCATCAAAACTGTCATCGCTTGATTTCTCTGAACTCTCCAACGATGAAGGTAAGTTGCTAGCGATTGGCTCAAATCTTCATACTCTGAACATTCTGATTCTTCATCTAGGCTCAAAGACATTCGAAGAGAGTGTTTCTCTTCATTCATATTTTCTACTTTTTCAAGCGTTAGCTTATCACCTTTTCGCTTGGCCATTTTTACTAGAAACAAACTGCAATACTAACAAGAGATTCACAACCAACTTTTACTAGCGGTTTGTTTTATTGGTTGCCGTTGAGGAACTATATGATCACTCATATGCAATCCTATAACACAAAAACACGTGCAGATCTAAGTAAATGGCCACAAGAGGCAGTAGAGATTTTTTGTTAAAATTGGGTTGCGAAAAAATGATAGAAATAAGTAGCAAAAGAGATATACTCTGAAAAACGTCAGCATAATATTGTAAAGCGATCGAGGCAAAGCACAAACCTGAAAGTCCAAGAGAAACTGGTACCCAAAAATTCAGCATAGTCTAATGAAACGGCTGCCCTCCCACCTGGAAGAGTTTTTTTTTTGCATCAATCCACGAAAGTAATCTAGAATAAATTGTAGAAGAATACCTGGAACGCTTGAGCTATATGTTAAATAGGGACGACATAAATTCAAAAAAATATCCTTGCCAGAAGACCCATTCCTGCATCTAAGGGTTAATGAATGTAAATTCAATTACTTAAAAAGCTTAGTTAATCGAAACGATAAGTGATTTTCTACAATTTTTAACCAAAAATTATAAAAAATATCTTGGAAATTGCTAAACACTGGAAAGATCGTTTCGAGCCAAAATCACAACATCACAAAAAAACAAAATTGTTTGGACAACGCAGTTTATCAAATTACTTCAAATTTTTAATCAAAAAAAGAAACTAAAACCAGAAGCAGCCATTGTGTATAAAAACCCACCCGCATTAGCCACTAAATTAACAAATCACAAAAAATTATCTTAAATTTGTCCTAATAAAATAACCCTGGTAACTAAAAACTATAAAAATATGATTAAAACAATTGGTTCTATTATTTACACTCAAATAGCAAAAGTTTAAATTTAAAACAACACCTTATTTGCAAAAATTATTGTATTTACGGGCAGAGTGTAAATTTTGCTAAATGCAATACGCAGGAAAAACAAAAAAATATTTTTTTATCCGGTGGAATAACCACCGCTTATTCTGGAACAAATTCAACGTTAAGAATGACAATGACCGAGCAGCCCTCCTTAAATATTTTTATAAATTTTATTTTGACGTTCTTAGTGTTAAACCTGACATCACAGAATGCTTTATAATTACATAAAACAACCGGAAAAAATTTAATTGAATTGGTGTGAAAACAAAAGGATTAATTATTTAAATGCTATAATTAATATTTGTAGAATTTTTCTGTCTTATAATTGTGATTGAGCTTTAAACCTGTTTATTTGTTTACTATCTTTCAAACTACTTACACTGTGAAAGAACTACAGCGGTTTTGTTGATCGTTTCAATCAACGCTTTCTTCGGATCTTTGCGGGAGTTTAAGGTTTTTAATTTCAGTACAAATTTTACAGTATGCGTTTTCTCATCTTTGTTATGTGATAGCTAATCAGGACGTCAGTTATTGTGTCGTTTGCGCTGTAGCTTTTATTGAGGCTTCACTTTGTATCTTTGAGTCAGGACCCGATTAGTATTAGTAGAGATTATTATAAAAAATATTTTTTTATTTAAAAAAACTTTGATTTTTTATAGAAACTAATAATGACCTTTATAAAGAAGGATGACGAGTGCCTCAGACTTTAGAGCAAGGTAATGAAGAATATTCATCTTGCTTGCAGTGAGGCCTTCAATGTTCAGCTGAAAAATAGTGGGTCTTCGGAACTTGTTGGCAATGTGCCCTGAAAAGAGCAGTTTTATCCAGGCATTGCCGATTAGCAGAACTTCGCTGAACATCGGAATGGGTGGATACCCTTCCGTTTCGGCAGGTTTAGTTTCTTTCTGTTGTGTTTAACATTAAGAACAGACTTACTTAAGGCCCAGGCTGCGAGAAAGCACCTACTATTTGGGCCTTTTGCTGGCGATTTTAACTGTCGTGATGTTGATTGGGATTACGATGATAACAGTCCGGACGGTGAGTGCTTGGCTGGTTGGAAAAGTATTAATTGCCTTGCCCTCCTATATAACGCCAAGGACGCTGCCATTTTTTATTCCGGCCGCTGGAACACTGGCACCAATCCAGATCTAGCTTTCGCTAGCATAGATATTAACAGTCGCTTACCAAAAAGACGTGTCCTTGAAAAGTTTCCCAGGTCACAACATTGACTTTCGCTTATTACACCACCAAGGTTTGCTATGGCAGTGCCAAGCATGCCTGTTAAGCGATGGAGCTTCCGCAAGGCCAAATGGAGTCACTAGATTGCTTTGACGAATAAATTTACAAAGATTTGTTGCCGCCTGATTTACTTGATGTGGATGTGTCTTACCAGGACTTCTGTAACATCATTAAAAAAACAGCCAAAAAGAATATACCACCCGGGTATCGAAACAACTATATTCCGTGCTGGGATGCGGAGTGTAAATCCCTCTATAGAACTTTCCTGCAGTCTCCTCAGGGAGACGACTCAAGTTTGGTTGCTACAACTCTGCTTGCCAAGCTTGACAGGAAGCGGAAGGATCGATGGTTCTATGGTATAGTTCTATAGTATAATATAGTACAGTATAGTTCTATGGTATAGTTCTATGATGGAGCGTCGACTTTTCACACTCTAGTCGAAAAACATGAAGTATTTTAAACAACCTTACTGGTAGGTCACGACACTCTCCTCGTCACTGTTCCGTCTCAGTTGATGCTATTGCATCTTAGCTGGTCAAAAACGGGAGATACGAGGCTGTTGACCACAAGTTATCTCGACTTGTCTCTCAAGAAGTATCTGACGTTTGGAGGGCTACAACACCAGACCCAGTAAATATCTCTGAAACTTTTTCACAGAGAGAATTTACAGCTGTCCTCCAACATTTAAAACCAGGTAAAGCTCCGGGCCCTGATTTCATATTCCCAGAGCTTATAATCTATTCTATAGCTGCTTTGAAGTCCTGGTTACGTGACTTCCTTTTTTCCTGTTTGCGCCGACTCAAAATTCTCAAGATGTGGAGAAGAGCACTTGTAGTCGCGATCCCAAAGCTAAGGGTTGGGACGATTTGGCCCAGCCGTTTTGGCACCAGCCATTGTGGCAGTGTGTTGTTTTTTTATTTGTAAAATCTTGAAAAGGGTTAGGGTTTAGGGTTTATAAGGGTTAGGTTAGGGTGATTGATTATACTGTTTTATTCAAACCTTTCTGCTAGTTTTAAATACAGGGCGCAGAGAAAGTCCCCGATCTTATAAAAAATTAAATTTAACAACTAATAAAGGTTGAAATTAAACAAAAATTAACACACAGTTTGTTAGAGACCTCATTTCTACTATCTATTTTTCAATACGGGCGCTTTTGGCTTTAATTACGCGCTCAAGCCTCCCTCTGAAGCTCTTTACTGCGGCACGAAGGTTTCTTGGGGAATTTTGGCCCATTATCGCTAAAGAAACTTCTTCAAAGCTTCGGTATTATCATGGGCTGATGCGCAGGCCTCTTTCTCTAAGATGGATCAGACACAAAAATCCAGAGGATTCAAGTCAGGTGATGAAGGAGGCCACAATTCTTTCCTCCAGAAAGCTAGAAAGTGACTCTTACACCAATCCTGGGTTTTGTTTGCATTGTGAGAGAGCGCAGCGTCCTGTTGGAATGTGAAAGAGTCATCTTTAAAATGTTTCATCATTTCAACATGGACTGGAGTCAAAATATCCTCAACGAGTTTGCGTTCAGTTTGGCACCCTCTTTAACAAAAATGAGAGGGAATCTCAATTCTTAGAGATGGCAGCCCATACCATTGCCGAGGCATCTTTTTTGGTGGCGGTAAACGGAATTTATGGAACTGGAAATGCTATCAGCACTCTTAGCCAAAATTCTGTCGTCGATTCAAGAAAATCTTGGCTCTTTCCATCCTTTTTTGCTTTTGCAATGCCGTCAGTTGGTGTCTGTTGGTCATCTTTAAAGAGGACAACTTGAGACCATCTTTGACAATTGTTCTGACAGTTTTTTTATCAATTTTTAAGTCCCTAGCCATTTTTCTTGGGGTTTCTCCTTATCCGTTTGGGGCTCCTCCTTATCCGCTCCCTAATGGCCTTAATTTTGGTTGGGGTGTGAGCAGTTTGCGGTTGTCCACTTTTGGGACAATCATCTAATGTACCAAGTTCTTTGTATTGGTTTACTGCATCTCGAACTGTTGATTTTGGAGCTTTTAAGATCTTAACAATCTCTGGGTTCGTCTTTCCCGTGCAAAAAAGTTAGATAATGACCTTACGTTGACTCATTTTAAACAAATGCAAATTAAATTTTAAGAAATTTGAATCTGAAAGATAAAAATATATGTATCTACAAACAAAATAAGCCAAAAATGGATAAATTTAGTTAAAAAATAATACCTTTAATTTAATTTTGAAGATTCGATCGGAAACTTTCTCCGCACTCTGTAGACTGGCGCCAAAATAGCCGCGCCAAAACGGCAGCGCCAAAGCGGCTTTGCCAAATAGTCCCCTATCCCGTGGGAGACCCAAAAAGTTATCGACCAATATTGCTGTTCTGTGTCCCCTACAAAATCCTCGAGAGACTTATCTACGCCCGTGTTGAGTCATTAATCGATCCACTGCTCCCTAAAGAGCAGGCTGGGTTTCGACGCAGAAAATCAGCCGTAGATCAAATTGTTCTGTTAACCCAGAACATCGAGGATTCTTTTGAGGCTAAGAAAAAGACCGGTGCCATATTTGTCAATCTGACAGTTGCTTATGACACTGTCATAACTCCTCTCCTATGCATGGCTCCCTCCTGTTTAACATCTATACGTACGATCTGCCTTCCATGATTTTCAGAAAGTTTGCTTATGCTGATGATCTAGAATTGTTGCACTCTTCTGGAAACTGGAAGGACTTGGAGGGGACATTAAGCCAAGACATGTTTACACTTTCAACATATCTCCAGACTTGGAGGTTGAAGCTCAGTCACATGAAGACGGTGACGGCAGCCTTTCACTTAAATAACCGAGAGGTTAAACGTGAGCTAAAAGTCTACAACAATGATAGAATTTTACGGTTCTTTCCAACGCCTACTTACCTTGGGGTAAAACTGGACAGATCGCTCACGTTAGGTCACCATCCAGAGGCATTGCGCAAAAAACTATCCTCGCCCGTAGCCGCCTTATCTCTATTCTACTCAACAGCTGAGTACTGCGCACCTATTTGGTGTCGCAGTGCTCACACTCGCCTCATTGACAGTGTCTTAAACGATGCCTTGCGCGTAGTTACTGGATGCCTGCGTCCCACTCCAACGGACCACTTATCCATACTTTCAGGCATCCAGCCATCTGAGCTTCGCCGACTGGAAGCGATACTCTCCTTGGCCCAACGTAGATCTCTGAACCCTGATCATATCTTGTATGGTCTTTTAAGTGGGTCCTCAAATGTTCGCCAAGAGAGACTAAGATCTAGACGCCCATTTGTGCCAGCTGGCGGAATCTTTTGGACAACCTTGCCGGACTTGGCATCTGAATGGACAAATCATAAATGGAATGCTGAGTACTGTAAAAATGCTTCCAGGCTCCGTGTTTTTGTGCCCAGGTTTGGTACCAGGCCTGTTGGAATGGGTTTGTCCCGAGCAGCTTGGGTTAAGCTCAACCGCTTGAGAACTGGTGTTAGGCGATTCTATTCGTCCATGCACAAACGGGATCTCGCTCCTTCACCGAATTGCGAGTGTGGCGCCGCTAAACAAACCGCAGACCACATTCTAATAGCATGCCCCATACATTGGGCACCACAT
Source organism: Diplosoma virens (assembly GCA_963680785.1). NCBI lineage: Eukaryota > Metazoa > Chordata > Ascidiacea > Aplousobranchia > Didemnidae > Diplosoma > Diplosoma virens. Next base: position 47,685,750 of record OY796884.1, read on the forward strand.
CAAGCACGAGATCTGACAGTTTTGGATAACGAAACTACCCAGTCCAGTTTGTGTCTGAGCTGGAGTGGATGCCCTTCCAAACGACGACGACGACGACGACGACGACGGCAACGGCGAAGATGACCTTTATAGGTCAAAATCAATTTTTCGCGATAAATTGGTCTGCTTTGATTTTTAATTTTTATATTAGATATTCGCACCATTTAACTTTGATCAATTCTATTATTGAATTTATATATTTCAATTTGATCAGTTACCGTAAATAAAATCGTCAATTTGACTTTGCTGTGAAGGTTAATAAATTTCTGTGAAAAGACTTTTAATTAATCGGTACTAGAAAGATTGAAAGAGCTGGGTGTTGGGTAGCTTAGACCCTTTCTTTTTTCTGAGAATTAGTCCTAAAATAGTGACTTCGGTTAAAGACGTGCTAAACTTCAGATAAAGAGCGAAGCTTAATTGTCATATGAAGTATCATATAAGGAAAGGATTTTACCTAAAAATAATGATGTGTCAAATGGTCAGGGAGGATAAAATTTGCTGAAACAGCACCATAAGAAACGTGAATCGCCTAGTATCTTGAATTGTTGCAAATATCAGAGGCGTTAAACTTAGAGAAATAGTCAAGCGTTTACCCAGACCTGCTTTCGATGATGCCAAGATATTGCTCTCTGTTTATAATTTTATATTTGTATTTTTAGTTTTTATACAGTGATACGCAGGAAATTTTGAGCTGCTTGCTGAGAGCACTCAGCAGGAAGATGCGGTGAAGTGTCTTCGCTGAGCACACAACAGAATGATAAGAGTAAGAATCAGAGTTGTAAACGGGTCAACTTGTTCAGGCCCGAACCTGCCTGAAACCGAATTTGATTTGAAGCCCCAAACAAGCCCAAAAAAGCCCGGAAGTTAAGTTTGTTCTAAAAAACTCTTAAGTTGAATTCTTGTTCCTTCAAATAAACTCCACTCTGTAAGCTTTGCACTGGGCCCGAATTAGACCCGAAAATTTCCTCAAACTTAGGCCCGCACCCGGCCCAACCCGAATCGACCCAAAAAACCTGGCCGGACTTAAAACCTTGGAAGAATTAAACCCAGACTGCGTCATTCGCTTTCACTATTAATATGTAAACCTACCTATACGAATGTAATCCAGTACACCAATATCAGCAACGTGCCTAATCGAGTGGTAAGTCGGGTTGTATTGATGAAGAACTTGATTACAAACTTTGTTAACATGTTTAATACAAAAAGATTTTTAAAGATAAGACTTTGTCTGCTATTGTTCAGCATGGTTGCTCCATATCCCAGATTTGTTACCGTTCATTGGACTTATGATGTTTTTGTTGTCAGACTAGCTTTTCTGGGTTGTTGGAAGTAAAAAATAAGGCTAGGAATAAAAAAATTGTAGAGACAGATATATGATGTGTTTTGCTAACAACAGCATTACGTACAAAAAATTTTTCCCAGATACAGTCATTTTAATATTGTTTATTTCATTTAATTTCTCTATTTATCCTCTTGACTCGCATAAAAGCGTTAAAGACGATATACATTGGCCAAGAAATTATTCTGACCTGATTCCGGAGATACCAAGATATTGCTTTTTGGTTGAAATCTTTTAATTAGTTTTTTTTAGTTTTATAGAGATATGACTAAATTTAAAACTGCTTGCCAAGACTGCTAAGCAGGGAAATCGTCTTTTGCAAGATAAAGTGTCTTTTTTAAGGACACAACGGAATGGCGCAAGTAAGTTTTGAACCGACATCATGTTCCTTCCAATCATGGAGATCTTAACCACTCGATCATGCTGCCGAGTAATAATGTTTTGTTTTTATTCAACAGAGGGATTTTTTTTACTGTTTTTTTTCTAATGAGGATTTACAAATGCATTAGATAGCCTTTGAACGCCTAAAATTGTTTCAAAAAAGTTACTTTGCGTTGTATTTCAAATAAATTTCATCGTAAGTTATTTTGCATTGTCAAAGTGGGTCGCGGTGTGAAAAAGGTTGGAAACCACCGTCGTACACAGTTGCAGTCAGAACTAGCCTACTCTTAGTAATTAAGGCTTACTCCTTTATGTTTTCTAACGTTAAAGTAATTGAAGAAAAAATTAAGATTGAATTTTACTTATACGTTAAATCAAAAAAAAAGCTTAACGCATTCGTTTTTTATTTTAAAATGTATCTAAGTCCATTGACGTTTCAAAGGCTGCTCATAACATTTTTTGATTTGTCATCCTCTAACTACAACTTACAGTAAGATTTTTTATGCAATTTAACATCTTACAGTAAGATTACAATAAGATTTTACGCAAAAATTATTAATTAAATTTAAACACAATACATGAAATTTTTATTTAAAAACCGCAACAGGCTGTTTGGCCACAAAAAATGGCTCATCAGGCGATTATCTGAAATAAAAACAACAACAACAACAACAAAAACAAGATAAATACAAATAAAATAAAAACTGAATAACAAGCAATTTGAAAATTATTACAATAAAATCCCTGAATAACTTGAAAAACTATTAAACAAATATTTTGTATTAATAAGGCGAAACTGTGCAGACACAAGTAGATCTCTTGTCACCGACAAGTAACTTAGTGTAAAAAAAGTGTGAATGCATAAGAATCATGGTAATGAAAAAAATTGTGAGTAGTGGAAAAAATTGGGTTCGATGCTTAACGAGATTAGAAAAATTTTTTAGTTTAAATTTATTTTTATGACGGCATTTGCCGGTGACTTCCCTTCTTTTATTAAGTATTGATGTTATATCCGTTAGGAGAATGGCTAGCTTTTCATCAAGGCAGAGATTGCACCTGGCGGCACCGGGTTGGAAGATATAAGTCTTTTTCCAGCCATCTAGTGGACACGGCAACTGTTGCTAACCATTCCAAGCTTTGGCTTTATGTAGTTTGTTTTACCAGCCAAATTATGAAACGGATAGCATATTTTGGTGATTTAAATTTGACTTGGGATTTTAAAATTAGTTTAAATTTTACAATCTGTTTGTTATGTAATAAAAACTAAGTTTTTGCAATTATTAGGCTAGACTTTGTATGTAGTCAGATACTGTAGGCTAGTTATTTATTTAAAAAAATTCTCTGCGACTAAACCCGAGTAAGCGGACTGTCCCTGGTGAGAGTTTAAAACTCGAAACCATGGTCGGCAGTGAGCTCGGGTTCGGCGTGTGTGATGCACAATGCAACAGATGGTACTCTCTAGTGCCATCTGTCCCAAACTCGATAAAAAAATTTTCTGAACATCTTTCACATTGTAACTCGCGGTCATTTTCCTTTTCAAATTTATTTATGTCCGATGTTACATAAATTAAATTTAAAACCAAAATTAGGCCAATGACCAAAGTATTTTGTAACAGTGTTATGATAAGAAGATTTTGTTAATCTAATTTACAAAGTTTCGGCAAAGAGGTTGAATTTTAGCCTGACCACAATTGCAAAAAGCAGCCATATTGGATTTAATATTTTTCATTTGCTACAAACGCCTGCAAACAAATGAAGAACAAATTTGCATCCTAATGAACAATGTTCTTCTTGCTATCAATATGAATGCTTCGATGCTGTTTGCACAAACTATACACGATCATTTTGGAAATTTTTTTTGCTACCAGACAGCTGGCGAAGTAAGAACTATACATTTGAGTTTGTTGCGGCAATTAATAAGTTGTTGCAGACGAAATATTTATAGAATGACGTGCATCCCTATTCCATACACTCATTGTTGATGAAAGCACTGATATTGCAGTACATAAAGTGTTAGTACTGTATTTCAAATATCGTTCTCCCAATTCACTGGTTTATAAAACAGTGTTCGATGGACTCATCTGTCACACTTCATAATAATTTTAATCATAACAATGTGGTTTGTTCCCGTCAAAAGTGATTCGTAGTGTTATTACAAGAGAATAATCGCGTCTCATTGAGCGCTGCTTTCATATTATGTTCGGTGCGCTTTCTATTGTGCGAGGCATATATCCTTTTTCTCTTTTCGACAGATTGACGTAATATGTTTTTCAAGTTTTACTACAGCTCGCTTATTGTGGAATTTTCCGGCGCATTCGAGCGTAGCAACCTTTCCAGGGAGTTTTGGTTAAATCTCGAATATACGAGCAAATTTGCGTCACGTGATCTTTTTTCTATATAAAGCCGATGCGTAGCGATTATTGTGGTGAGGTAATTTGAAGCGATTCGAGGGACGGCTCGAGTGAAGTAATTTTGTTTGGCCACAGGAGGTGGACCGTTAGATTTTGTATCGGTTGACGATTGTTGAATTTATTTTGCGCCAGTGGTTGGCAGTTGTGTTCTACAGAGGTAGAATTATTTGTGTTGATTGAATCAAGTTATAGTGTTGATTTCGCTTTGCAGTTTGGCAAAGCGTGGTATAGAATTTCGTCGGTCGTGATTTTTGTAATACATTCGTTCTTATTAGAGGCAGTGGTCTCCATTTGTGAGGAAAAGTCTTCAAAAAAACCAGTCCAAGTTTTCGTTAAACCAACTGTTTTAAAGCTTCAGGCTCGTAGCTAGACAACTTCTTGAGCCGGAATAAAATAAAATTTAGACACAGCTTTGTTTCAGCGCAGGTATTCGGGTTACCTAGCTCAACTGGTCCTTTGGGATTCCCGAACAAAGTCTGTGACATCATCCAACTGACAGCATGCCATGCTCAGGCTCTTGAACAAGCTATAAAAGAGTTTTACAATGAACATCAAATCGACATCAACCGTTTAGTCATGTTAACATCTGATGGTGCATCAGTTATGCTGGGGCGGTGGAATGGATTAGCGACCTTATTAAAACGTACTATTCCTCATCTTTCAGAACAGCACTGCGTCGCACATAGAGAACACCTGGCACTAACTGCTTCATGGAAAAATAACTGTTTATTAAAAAACATTGAGGTTCTTTTTCCCACTATTTATACTTTTTTTAGTCAATCTTTTCATAAAACAGCTGCACTTGCTGAATTGGTAAGTGTAAATGAAGTGGATGTTTTGTCTTTTCGACCAATTCAACAAGTTCGTTGGCTATTACGACATTTTGCTATCAGGGCTTTTATAAGAAATATGGATACATTGATTTTGTTTTGTGAAGAATAAATTAACGGATGTAGTAATTCAATCTGTACCTATATTTTGTAATGTATACAAAATCCACAATATTTACTAGCTTTGCATACACTGACCGATGTTTTAAACGAATTATCAAATTTATCAAAATTGCTACAGAGAAGTGTTTTATCACCAATCGAAGCTCACCAGTTCTGCTTTTCTAAAGTTTGCAAACTAGAAGCACAGTACCTTGGCGACAACACTTTGTGGAATGATAAAGCCAAACAAATTTTAACTGAAAATGAAGACATTGACACAAGACAAATTACGCGGTTTATTAGATCAGTGTGAGATCATTTATATGCTAGATTTCCGCCTGATGAACTAAAATGTTGATCTGCATTTGATTATACTGCTTTGAAAAATTGCACATTTGATTTTGGTGTTGCAGAAGTTAATAAACTGTACATGCAATATAAAGATCTAATTAACTTAACAAATCACAATTTGATTATAAAGCAGTACAATGATTTCAAATTTCTGATGAGTAAAAAATTAATATCAGGCACTATTACATCACTGCCAGAAATAGTTGACATCACTATAAATGATAAACAGTTTAACTTACTTTCAATGTTGGTTGACATTTGTTGTACTTTTCAAGCTTCCAGTGCAGATTGCTAACGAGGCTTTAGCCTTATGAATAACATTAAAGTTAAGTCGCGCAATAGGCTAGGCAATACTCACCTGGATCATCTTCTGCGAATAAAATTGTATTTAAATGCAGGTAGAACTGTTGACTTACACAAATTGAAAAATTTATACAACTGTGTGGAAAGAGCAAAAAGTCAGGCGTGAAAAGATTTAAAGTTATAATCATTTCAGTGTTTAAATAAACTTTGTGTTTGTTTTAAATTTTGTGTTCTTTTCTATTTTTTCAAATTTTTAAGGCGCAGACCTTTGTTTTGGAGCTCACACGGCCTTCCATTCCGCGCACACTAAGCAAGCTCTTAGAGGGAACGTTGTTTCAAGGCATCCTAAAAACCAAAATATTAGTTTTATCTGTTGAAGACAAGCTGAAAGTGTGTGATATGCCTTCAAAAATTTATATAAACATGATATCATGTTAAAATACAACATAGGAAGGTAAATTGCCTAGGCATGTGCAAGAGTAAATACGAAAAATTTCATGATTGCATAAGAAGATCTGAGAAGTTTCAAACACTTCCACTTGTGTGCAACTTTGCAAGTAGCTGCTGAAAAAAGTAAATCTTCCCGCAAACAGTTTTCGTTTATTTTTTATTTTCATCTTTTATTTACTATTTGACCTGCAAGAAAGCGTCGGAGCCGTTATACTTTGGGCAATCGTAATGCAAGTGTGCTTTTGAAAATAGCAAGATAGTGCTGTCTGGTTAAAATTTTTATTTTGTTTCATTGTCCTAATAGAAATAAAGGTTGTAAATAAGAAGGCAGCAATTAAACAAAATACGCTATTAAATGCACAACGAGTAATAATTAATATATTTATACAAATTTTATGTTTTTCATTTGCATTTATAACTAAATTTAGAGCTGCTTGCTAAAAACGCCAAGCAGAGAAAAGTGCCATAAATTTTCTCTTCCAAGAACACAGCAGAATAAGATAGGTTTTGACCCGCTACTGTATCGATCATATTCGCCATCAAGACAAGGCTCTTAATCACTCTGCCACGCTGGTAAGAAAACAATATAAAATTGACTTATTTTTAATAGATCTACTGCAGCAACTAATAGTTTAATTAAGAAATTTTTCGGTTAATGATTGACTTCCATCAGCTTAAAAACATAAGTGGAATAGATTTCTTTTTTTTTGCTTTTGTGACTAAATTATATAAATCGGATTATCAGTTCATTTTTCTAAAAGTCATTGCCCAACTAGACCTGATAATTATCAAGCAAGTAAAACCCTCGTTCTCGTTCACAATAAATTAGCCTAATTATTACAACAAAAACAAGCCTAATAACAAATATAAAACCAAAGCAATCATGTGTTTCAATATTGTCGATTAAGTATTCAAAAAATATTTTTAAAAGACTCTTCAAGTTTATGTTTGTAATTCTACTTATAAAAACAATTTAAAAAACAATAGGTTAAACCTACCTTTATGCTCTTGTTCTCGTTTTTGCAAAATTGGATAAACCCAATACTTTCTGCCTTTGCTTCTTTTTTTTAAAGTAATTTTTTTTTAAACGATTTTGCTCTTTATAATGTAATTTTAAACTTGGCTTTTCAGTCACAATTCTGATAATTGTATGCTACGCACTCCGACGCCTATAATAAAAAAATCAAATTTGAAAAAAATACGCTACGCTCGACACGCTACGTGCGCCCACGCTTGTAGTGGAAACGGGCCTTAAGCGCTACGCGAAGCAAAAATATCGATAAAAGAAAGAAAGAATACTTTATTTCACACTCGAAGTGAAAACAGACCTCAAAACCAGAACTTAAAACTGCGATTTAAAGGAGAGCAATTAAGCGTCACAATAGCAAATTTTTTAAAATAGATATTCAGTCAGCCTAAATTGTAATAGCTTGCATTTCGTTTTCAAATTTAATCATAATAATTTTTTAGCCAAATGTTAAAAATAGTTTGGAAAATAGCGTTAAAAGTATTAATTAAAAAAAATATTTTCAAAGAAAATTCAAAGCAAAAAACTTGAGACCCTAGAAATAATGACTGCTGATAAACTTAAACCAAAATAAAATTTGTTACCAATTGTAAAATCAAGAAAAAAAGAACTTTTGCCACATTTTTTCACTCGACTTAGTTTTAGTGAAAAAAACACCAACAGCATTCCCAATTATCACAAACAACATGTCTGTGCAAATATGAAAGGGTGTCCATAAATTATCGTTACAATTTTAAAAGTTTGTCAAAATTTTATTTTTTGAGATATTATCATTTGATTGGTTTTATAGTGAAGGAAAATGCTTCAAGTTTTTTCTTTCTTAACAGGTACTTGTGAAAATAATTAGGTCTAAAATTACAATTTATTTAGTGATCAAGCAGAATATTTTTGAATTTAGTAGGGAAAGTAGAGTTCATGAAAATGAGCACTCCGCAGGAAAAAGCCAGTGTGTTTCCTGGTTTATAGAGACAAAGTCAGACATTCATGCACAGCAAAACTTTAGACACAAGTATGGAAGAAAGCCACCTGCGCGACCTACCATTCAAGCATGGCATAAAATGTTTATAGAGACTGATAGTGTGCTACAGAGGAAGGGAGCTGGCCGACCTCAAATATCAGAAGAAAAAATTAAATCTGTGCAAGTGGCATATATACCAGAACAATACGTATATACCAGAAGCCCAAGAAACTCCATTTGCGGGGCTTCTCCGCGGTTACAGATTCCACGCTGCACTATTCACAAAGTTTTGTATAGAAACTAGCGACTTTATAGATATAAAGTGCAGTTACTGCAGGCCCTTAAGCCAGAAGATAATCCGCGACGAAAAGAATTTGCAGTGACGATGCTGGACAGATTAGATTCAGACCCAGGATTTTTGAAACGTGTTTACTTCAATGACAAGCTAACGTTCCACATTTCTGGATTACCAAACAGACACATTTGAGAATATGGGGCTCGGAGAATCCGCATGATACTTGTGATCTTGAACGGAACTCCCCTAAACTAAACGTGTGGTGTTGGAATCATGCATGACAAAATTATCGGTCCGTTTTTCTTCGCTGAGAAATCAATCACAGCTCAAATTTACTCAACGTTTTGACAGAATACGTGTCACCACAGCTTAAACCGTAGCAACCACAAGTTATTTTCCAGCAGGACGGTGCACCACCTCATTGGGGTCTTGAAGTTTGTCAATTTTTGAATGAAACATTTCCAGATAGATGAGTTGGACGTGATGGTCTCATTCCATGGCCGCCACGTTCCCCTGATATTACACCGTTGGATTTTCTCCTGTGGGGCTATGAAAAAAATATTGTTTACCGAACCGAAGTCAGAGACATTAATGATTTCCAACATCGAATAATTGAAGCAATTGATACAGTTACTGTAGATATGTTAGCAAGAACATGGCAAGAAATTGAATATCGGTTGGATATCGTACGTGCGACTGATGGTGCACACGTAGATATATACTAAAACATCTAACGTAAACTTGAAGCATTTTTCTTTACTATAAAACAAACCAATTGAAAATATCTTAAAAGACTATGGTGAATTTTTGAAATTATAACGATAATTTATGGACACCCTGTATTTCTCGCTTTCAAAAGTTGAATTTTTCTACTTACTGTTAGTATATAAAAAATATGAATGCAAAAGTAAGTTCATAAATAAGCCTCTTTTTGATTGCCTTCGCCTTGAAGAATGAACTGCTGGCTTATGTGCCACAACGATCCGATAAATTGGATGAAAGCATTGGCTAATTACAATTATTGAAAATTACAATTTTTAACATGGATTAGAGAAATAGATAAGCTTTCTCAATAGATTACTTCTATACCCAGTAATAATGCTTCCTGTAATTACTTTCCGCTTTAAAGAAAATACTTACTTTAGAAGAAGTGAAGATCTAAGAAATCCAGGCGGGTTTCATTTGAAAAAGTATTATTAAAAAACTAAAAAACAAAGATTTCTTATAGGACGTCAACGTCGTCATTTGGTCGCAGTGGCTTATATACTACTTTCCGTTTTAAGGGGAGTCACAATGTAGGTAAGCGGCGTGACCTGATTAAGGATTTAATGGTGAAATTCTTTTCTTAAGGGGACAACAATAATTATTCAGGTAAAATGAGCATCAAACTCAGCGCTTCTCAATTACTGGGCAAGAAGCTCTCTTACGTTTTAAGTGGGCCGTGCACTTTTACTGAGCCTTTCAATTTAGTAGGTGGCGAGGTGCAAAGAAATTGCTTATTTTATTTAATTTTTATCATCAGTAAAATTGACCCTAACTGTAAAAAGCTACCTGTTTTTTTCAAAAACATAAGCCTATACTCGTATAATAAAAGTGTAAAGTGAAAACTTTTTTTTGGTCTTTACAATAAGTTTAAGCGTTTTTTTCAAAATGAAGCAAACACATACTGCTGGGCCGCAACACTTGTTTCCCAACTTTTCTTCCCCGGTGTTAAAAAGGTTGAAAAGCACTGCATCGGTGTAAACGATCCAACGCTTCAATGGCTTTCAAATTTATTATTTTTTAATTGTATTTAAACCTCCAGAAGGTCGGGGCTCAATACGTTCAATCATTAATATCTTTATTTTCTACCCTTAATAATATGTAATATACAATCTTAAAATTTTTGTTGCATTTGCTTTGGAGTTATCAAAAAAAAAATTTGATTTGTTAAACTTACATTCCAACCTGTTGATTGAAACACATTAGTTGCAGCATCAGATTTAAATTTTCCTACAAATACATGTTCAAATCTGAAGAGATGAAGGATTGTTGAAGTTAACAGGACAAGTACGATTGTATTACGTCAAGAGCTACACCAGTGGTTTTTGCAATTAAAGATTGAAAACTATTTAAACCAGTGGCTTAGCGTTAAAGTTTCGGTTATTACATGGATAAACAGCAATTTCGTTTGTATAACTTTTTTGGAAAAAATCTGCAAATTTATTTTCTATTGGGACTTTTTTTTGCTACCATAAATTGCGTCAGCAGCTTGGTTCAGTGATTAAGAGCGCCGTGCTTATGATCAACATGATCTCGGTTCAAAACTCCATTCGCACCATTCTGTTGTGTCCTTAGGAAAAACACTTTAAGGCACTTTCCCCTGCTTGGTGTTCTTGGCAAGCAGTTTTAAATTACAGTTATATCTTTATTATAATTTACAAGTTTAATATATCTAATATATATCTAATATACTACATAATATATATATAATATATCTAAATATATTAATTTACAAGTTGACAGCAATATCTTGGTATCTCCGGAAGCAAGTCGGGGTAATTGTTTACCCTATATTTTAGCGCCTCTGTCGCTTTTCAGCGAGTCAGGAGGATAAATATAGAGATGAAATAATTAAAAAAATAAATTTGCTAGATTATAGGAAAGGTTTTCTTATTTGTACGAGCCATAAGCTGCTATTCTAATACGTTTTTCTAATTAAAATCCTAAATTTTGACATTGTTGTAAAGTATGAAAATTAAGTCTAGTATAATTTATTACAAAGACTACTAAGCATTTCTTTGAGGTTTACATTTATAATTTTTCAAGCAAAATCAAAGCTCGTTCCGAAACCACCTTTTCATAAATATCAAACTGATGTTAACAGCTGGTAATCTAAATCAGATAAAAAAAAATTTCTTTATTATTTGAACTATTTACTGTTAAACCCCGGTAGTCAAATAGAATTTTCTGAATAACCGGCCCAAGTTGGTCGCTGAACGCTCTGAACGATGGTGAGTAGGGATCAAAAACGCATCAATCAGTGTGAATATTAAATCCTTAATCATACCCGCTGGTGTCCAGTGCTCCGTTTTTACGGCTGTAGAACTCGAACCAGATTTTCTTCATGTAATTTTTGAATACGTTTTTAGTTGGACACCCCAAACGCCTTGAAAAAAAATTTTAATCGAAACATTTCGTACGCTTAATAGTTATCAAGTAAAACAAGGGATAGGCTTTGATCCAGATATTAGAGCTGCTCTAAATAAAATTCAGTATAATTGGAAGTGTAGCGAACATTCCATTATTGATTTTTTTTTGACAGCGCATTAATTAATGGCAAAACGCTAGAATTAAAATCTTTTTGAAATTCAAAAATGGAACATAGGCACCGGCGATGTATTACAATATTCTTGATCAATAATGATTAAAGTATTTATATGCTATAACTTGTATTCAATTTTTGAATAAAATTTTCCTAAAAACAAAAGAAAGAAAACACACAGTCAACATAAATTCTGTAATATTTTTTTTGGCAAGTAATTTATGAAGTAAACCATTAATAAGAAATATGTTTAGAAAAGGTTACGTAGTCCTATTTATAAATATAGGCTATCTAACGTTTATTATTCATAATAAAATTACCATTTTCAATAAAAAATTTATAAAGTCTTAAACCAACTGCGCTGGAGACAAATTCATCAAGAAAATGTCCTGTGCCTCATTTTCGACACTTGTCTGTCTTCGTTGACACCTTGCACTTTTTCATAATTGTCTTATACAAAAAATTTTTTAAAATTATGATTGATTTAAATCAAACAAAGATTAGGTTTAACTTTATTTCTCAAATATTTTTTATTCATTAATTAAAGGAGCAAAGGTTTAGTTTATAGTGATGCTTGTTAGACCAAAGGGTTTTTAACACAACCTGGAGGAAACAAGTAAAAGAGCTTAGATAATTATTTTAGGTTTTAAACTAATATAACCAATTTCAAGTTTATCGGTTCTACGCGTATTATTGCCCATTTCCACTATTAGCGTTGGTGAAAGTATTTTTTGTTTGCTTTATTTCTTTTCTTAGCGCTTAAGCGCGGAAAAAAGTAAAAAAATCAACAAGCAACTTCAAGTTACTCTTTTTGTTGACATCAACAGGAAAAGCTGGATGACCTTAAAATCTAATTTTCAATCTTTTAATGTGCAGACATGCTTTTACTTTTCAGTTAACATGTACATGACTTTCTATTTTCATTGTTTAACGATTCCGACGTTTGATAGATAAGATAGTCGAGTAGCTATTGTACAATAAATAGTTTCATAATGAACGCACGACTTGTTTAGTTTTGCTAATACAATGTCCAGTTTTACTTAGTCACGATGAAAAACGAATAGTCTTATTTTTCTTTCGTTTGCGTCATGCGCTTATGACGTTTCAGAGAAATTTTGCCTTCACTGCCATAGCCATCGAACCAAATTTTGGGTACAGCATGGTCTTAGCATGCACAATAAATCAAAATTAGAATTATTTGATAAAATAAAAGCAGGTACTTGGCAAACAGGTATTTAAGTGCTATTCAATTTTTTACTTTTTGGGAGAATTGTAAGGTTGGTGAACTGGTTGAAGTTTGAGCTTGCAGATTGAACACCACTTCATCCGGGCGGGCGCGGTTGTAATCCAAATCGAATCGCGCAAAGGTGATATTCAAAATATCAGTTGATGATACACTTCGACTTACTGCATAAGATGGATAAAACTAAAATTAAGTGCTGAATTTGGTTTGTTTTGTATTGTTTTAAAAATTTACAGTTACTGTTTCGTAATCGAAGAAGCTTGTAGAATGAAAGCAATTGTGTGGATAGTTTGCACGCGCTGTATTTAGATTTTTTGATTTTTTAATATTTTCTTATATGGAAAACTTTTTTTTTGAGAAAACCGCCTATTTATTTCTACAAAACATTCCTTTTTTTTTTATGCTCAAAGATAATCATTAATAAGCAGTTTGTTTAGTCACAGAGCGATAACTGTTACAAAGAGACAAAAAAATTTTGGTACTAGTTAAATATGCAGTCTACCTGGCGTATGCGGTCTACTAGAAGTTAGTCAACAGGCTTTTTAACAGATGGTAGACCGCATACTTAACACGAAGTTTGTTAGTAGACTGCATACTTAACCAGTACCAATTTTTTTCTAAAAAATCACCCATGTCTATTCTCTTTTTCAATCAAAGACATTTGAGCATTTTAGTACAAAAGACTTTTAGAAATTACTTCACACCAATGCTTATACTATGTTTTTGTCAAGTTAGAAAGTACGACATTATTTTTTCCTCGTCTGCGTAAATTAATATACAGTAAATAATTTTATTGTTTGTGAATTTGTTAATTGCTATCTTGTACATAGCTTTAAAAGAAAAATACTTGCAAAATTTTTCGTCATCCCTAAAGTTCGTTTTTTAATTTATTTGCAGCAGAAATTTTTTGTATCTGTTGCAATTATGTTTATAATGAATAACTTGGTTAGACAGGTTACAAACAAGTTTTAAAAAACTAAATTGTTATAAGACACAGAATATCATTACTCCATAAATGATTTGTGCTTTTTTAAGTAGTTGAATATTTGTATACTTTTGACAACCAACTGGATTGCTTAATTTTTTTATCATTAATCTCGACTGCAATCCTAATGCAAAAACAAAACAGGAAATTTGATTCCTTCTTTTACTTTGCAAAAACATCCTATCATAATGTAAAATTGTAACCACAAACTCTGCTTACTTGCGACAAGTTGATCCAAAAGAATCTTCGCAAACACTTTGATAATCGGAGCGGCAGTCTCCGTAGGACTCGCAATAGGAGTTACACCGGCACGGTTGGCTATCATCGGAGAAGTATCGCATCTTCCGGCGCAGGATTCTACAACGTTCTGGCACTGGGTGTCGTAATCCGGGCAGCAGTTATTGAACTCTTTACATTCAGAAATGCAGTAGCAATTGTTGTTCGGATCGAAGCTTTCTGAACATCTTCCGGAGCAGGATCTTCTAATGAAAAAGCAAAAGCAGGATTAACTGAAGGAATTTTAAATCTTTCTAATTTTAACTTTTTTAGTTTTCAATAAAAATTTACAAGGTAGAGTTAAAAAACAAATTGAAAAACCTGATAACCTAAAACAAACTTTTTTCTGTGCGTTTACCTTAGGGAAGATATTACCCGTAATTTGATTTAATGTCAAATCATTGATTTTTTTGATACGTTGTGGATGCTGCAACATGAAATATGTGATTAAGTAACTGACAGATTCAAAGCCTTTAATAATATTCTAAAAATTCTGTTTACATTTCAGAGAAACATAAAATGTTGAATTGAGAAATGAGCTATTTATATTTATTTCTATGAATCTATAAACACTTACTCGATCTGGCAAGCCGAAATGTAATCGAAGCAACAGTCTTTATAGGTGTCGCAATAAGAATTACACTGGTAGGTGTAAGACGAGTCGGGGGAGTCGCCGCATTTTTCCACACATGACTGGCCGGAAATTATGGAAAACATTGGTTGAAAGCTTTGTTGAAATTCTCAATTTATCTATTTTTGCATTCAAAATAGAATTAAAATCAGGTTTGTTTTTTTTCTTTAGAGTGCCATTGGATGCAAAAAAGTTGCAGCACAAATCGATTTTAAAATAAGACTACACAAACCTTCTTGAATAAGCCAAACCAAGCCAATCTTAAGATTAATAGCCACCCGATATTTTTAGTTGATGATTTGATTTTATGAATAAGAAAAGCAGAGCTCTTAAGAACAACCAAAAAGATACAAAATTTAAATTTGGCTTAAATGCAAGGCGGTGGAAAGACATCAAGTTTTGGTTATTGTATTGGAATCGGTCCCAAATTTACCAGGTTGAAACAAAATCAGCAACAAGTTACGCAACACTGATTTTTGTTTTTACCATCATTTTGTCTATTTAAGCTTAGAAAGTATCATTAAAAAACAATGCTTTTGCTTTTTATGGAAAAATGTATTAGTAAACTCACCCAATTGCAAAGAAATAAACAAAACAAGAACTCCACGAATCATCATAGAACTTAAAAGAAAATCACCTCAACCGACAACTGCAAATTTTGAGAGATATATTAGTTATCAAAAGTAACAATAATAACTTAGTTTTAATGAAATGAAATTTTTTAAAAGTATTTACAGTCTTTGATCTTTCTTTTATCCTACAAACTGGCTAACCGATAAGTTGGAGTATTTATAGCAACTTTATCTTGATTAAAATTTTGATTTCGTCTTTCTGTTTTTAATTTCATTTCCATGCTTAATGATTTTATTTCAAAAATCGCAGTCTAATTGTGTTACATCAAAAGAAGATAAATTTAATCAAAAACACGAGAGAGCATCATCATCATTATCTGATCTCATCTCATCTCTATATTTATCCTTCTGACTCGCAGGAAAGCGACGGAAGCGCTTATACGTAGGGCAAGCAGTTACTCCGACCTGCTTTCCGAGACGCCAAGATATTGATGTCCGCTTGAAATTTTTTTTTAGTTTAATTGGAAATATTACTGAAAATTAGAACTGCCTGACAAAACCACCAAGCAGGGGAAAGTAGCGTGAAGCAGGGGAAAGAGTGTCTATCTCAAGAACACAACAGAATGGCGCGAGAAGGTTTTGGACCAAGATCATGTCGATCACAATTGGGCCGCTCTAACCATTCGAACACGCTGCCGACAAAGCAACTGTGCAATTACTGATAAATTTCTATAGGAAGCAAGGAGTACCATCTCATTTCTATCAATCATAATCCTAACATCGATACAGTGCTTCTACCGGCATATTTTGAAATATCATAGCATGCATTTAGTTTTCTTATATACTTTTTGTTTAACTTGAAAAATTTAAACTTTATAAATAAGATTGTTTTAATGTGGTTGCAATGTCAACAATTGTGCCATTAAACCGCGTTTACATCATGAAAACTCAAACACTTGTTTCCACTCATACGCATAAACTCATCAATTAAATAATCTATCGAATGAATATTTCTATTTAATTTCATGGTCACCTGAAAGTATTCCAGACTAAAGTATTCGCAAACATGATGTCATCAAGTTTGCGTGAATTTTGGTACTCAGCTGCAAACATTATAATTATACGCATTGGTAAATCTTGAAAAATTAAAAAGCTTTAGAGATTCCCCAAATTTTCAAACCAAGTTTTTGCGGTTGCATAAATACGTTTTTTTAAGTTTTTAAATAATTTTTTTGGGGTTGCAAAATGCTATTTCGAAGCTTTGTCTTCCAGCTTAATCAATGGCCCAATGTCTATGTCACTGTTGTATATATGTAACAAAATATGTT
The DNA here is from genome assembly GCA_963680785.1 of Diplosoma virens. Classification (NCBI taxonomy): domain Eukaryota; kingdom Metazoa; phylum Chordata; class Ascidiacea; order Aplousobranchia; family Didemnidae; genus Diplosoma; species Diplosoma virens. The sequence goes on from OY796884.1 coordinate 47,702,575, forward strand.
TATGACTTAACTGTCACGTCATTTTTTTTCATCTCTTTATTTACCTCCTCATTCATCTAAAGTAATCATTATTTTGAATTAGAGGTTCCCAAGCTATAGTTCGCCTCGTGTAGCTTCAAAAAAATCAAAATTCAAACGCAAATATTATCAAGTTTTTTAATTTTCAATTGAATTTTAAAAAACAGTTAATCCGAAAACCTACTCTTTGTTTTCTTCTGTTTCCTTTTGTTTCCTTTAATTTAAAAAACCTACTCAAAAACCTACTTTATCTTTGTTTCCAATGTTTAACTCTGGCAGTTTGTCTAAATTTTTTGATTATTGTACTTTTTTCGACTCCTTTTATAGACCTACAAGTGTGTTCGTCTTTGATGCATCATTTTCCTGTTTTGCCAGCTTAAACTAAATTTGTTTTTTATTATAAATTTTCATTTCTATGTTTATCCTCCTGACTCACAGGAGAACCTCGGGGACGCTGTACATGGGACAACCGTCAAGTAATTATCCTGACCTGCTTTTGAGAATGTCAAGATATTGCTGACCAGTTGAAATTTTTATCTTATTTTGAAGTTTTTATCTAAAGATACGATAAAAAATTTAAAGCTGCTTGCTAAGATTGCCAAGCAGCGCAAATAAATCTTTCTCAAGGACACAACAGAACGACGGGAGGATAATTAGCTTAACTTCCTACAAGAAACTATAAATCAATCAAGTAAACGTAAAACAAACACATTTTACTCGATATGTTTATAGAAGAGCATAATTTGTCAGAACACGTTTTGCTTTTAATAAACGATGGTAAGTTTGCGGACGTTACTACTTTTCTTTCGAACTATCTTCTTATTCAAGCGGGAATCAAAAATTTATAATAAATGAAGCGATGAATACAGATGAAAAATCTCTTTGTAAGTTTTATCTAAAATAAATGAATCGGGACGAGTTTTTGAGTCTTTTACTTCAAATATAAACAATAATTAAAAACAAAATATAAACTAAATTATTATTTTTGTGTGGAATGTCAAAGATCAAGTTTAAGGTATTATTTTTGAAAACAATACAGATATTGGCAATGGAATTAAACGCAAAGTTTAGACTTTTATCAAGCAGTTCGTACTTGTGATTGTGAGTAAGCAAATAAAGTTAGCTTACAGGAAGCAGTGAGGTCATAAGTTACTTCTTCCATTGCCTTTGTATCTGCAAGGTTACAAACTCAACGACATTTTGAGGCGCTAGATTTGTGTCCTTATAAATAGCATTAAATTGTGTGTATTTTATTTAGATCTTTAGACTTCTTGCAACCGACTTCAACAACTACTTTTTACAGACCAAGATGAAGGTTAACAAATATTAGGGAGAGGCTTAAAATTTAAATTTATATGAGGCCCTTGAAAAATATGGTATCCATGTAAATAAACATGTTCATACTTAAAAAAATTTTTTTTTAAAAACACCCCCATATAATGGGTGTTGAAAATTTTAACGGTGGCGCAAATTATAAAAAAACGACAAATTTTAATTTAGAGCAATTTTATTTTATTTAAAACAACAAAGTACTTTTAAATGATCAGAGCATCAAAATAAACTATTTTATAAATTATACATGAATTAATTTCTTATATAGCTGCAAAATTCTAATATTATGAATGGTAGATACCGAAGTTTACCAGCATTGTCAATGAGCAACAATTGCAACAATTAAGCTTTGTTGAAAAGCAACTGTGCTGTGTATTTTATCGGCGCAAGTGCTGCGTCAATAATAGAAATAGTTTTGAAAATTTCTTTATCAAATACAGATGTTGAAGACCAAAAATTTGAGGTTATGATGACTTTATTGCCACTAACTTTACTATAGACCCCATGCCAAAATATTTACTTTCTCAATACATTTTTGTTTATTCTATTGGTTTTGTTACCAGGTAAGTTATTCATAATTTTTCTATGCTCTTCTGGTAAACAGACTTAAACTAAAATCTTCAGTTTATTCAAACTAAAAACTTTAAAAACAGTCAACGTTTCAAGCGCTATTACAGACGCTCTTCGTCAGGACTAACTTGAAATAAAATTGATAAAAGCAATGAACGAAAATACATACAATTGTTAAAATTTTTTTGAAAATGGAAAAAAGAAAAGAAAAAGGCAAGTTATGTGATACAAGGCAGTCAAGGATATAAACAAAAGCGAACGATCAAACAAAAAAGAAGCAGCGGATTTATTTTAACTCATTGTAAATTTCATTGTAAAAGCAATTTTCTTTGTCATTTACTGTAGTAATTTTGTTGTTGATGAAAAAAGATTCTAAAAAGCGACGTTTAAAAAAATCTGATTCAAAAGCAAGAATAGAAGAGTTGTCAAAATCAATGTTATGCTGAAAATTTACCACATGTTTTACAAGAGCAGTTTTTTTGTTAATATTGTTGTCATCAATTTTTGCTAAGTTTCTCGGGTTCAAATCTCGCTTATGTTCAGAACATCTGGTTTTAAAACTGCGGCTTGTTTCTCCAATGTATATACTAGAACAATTTTTGCAAGGAATTTGGTAAATTGCACCTGTTCGTTGGTTAAAATCAATGAAATCTTTCGTAATCGGTAAAATATTTTTGATAGTCTTAATTGGTTTGGTGCAAACTTTTATGTTAAACGCTTTGAAAATTCTAGTAATTTTTTCAGTAAAACCTGCCAAATAAGGAAGCACAACCAATTTTTTTCTTTCATCACTAAAAAAACTTTCTTCTTTGTTATGATTATTCCACTTCTTGTTGGTATGACGTAGTGTTTGTTTAACAAACCATTCCGGATAATCATTCTTTTTAAGTGTTTCAATCAACTTTTTCATTTCTATTGATTTGTCTGTCTTTTTTGTAATTAGTTTCGAATTAATTCTGTGGGATAAAGTGGATATTATTCCACGCTTTTGGCTTAATGAATGTTGTGAGTTGAAATTGAGGAACCGATTGGTGTGCGTTGGTTTTTGGTATAATTTGGTTATCAAATTTCCAGATTTTTCTTTTACTACCAAGACATCTAAAAATGGCAGGGAATTATTTGATTCTGTTATTATTGTTATTCTGATTATTATTTGATTTGCCATTTTTAGATGTCTTGGTAGTAAAAGAAAAATCTGGAAATTTGATAACCAAATTATACCAAAAACCAACGCACACCAATCGGTTCCTCAATTTCAACTCACAACATTCATTAAGCCAAAAGCGTGGAATAATATCCACTTTATCCCACAGAATTAATTCGAAACTAATTACAAAAAAGACAGACAAATCAATAGAAATGAAAAAGTTGATTGAAACACTTAAAAAGAATGATTATCCGGAATGGTTTGTTAAACAAACACTACGTCATACCAACAAGAAGTGGAATAATCATAACAAAGAAGAAAGTTTTTTTAGTGATGAAAGAAAAAAATTGGTTGTGCTTCCTTATTTGGCAGGTTTTACTGAAAAAATTACTAGAATTTTCAAAGCGTTTAACATAAAAGTTTGCAACAAACCAATTAAGACTATCAAAAATATTTTACCGATTACGAAAGATTTCATTGATTTTAACCAACGAACAGGTGCAATTTACCAAATTCCTTGCAAAAATTGTTCTAGTATATACATTGGAGAAACAAGCCGCAGTTTTAAAACCAGATGTTCTGAACATAAGCGAGATTTGAACCCGAGAAACTTAGCAAAAATTGATGACAACAATATTAACAAAAAAACTGCTCTTGTAAAACATGTGGTAAATTTTCAGCATAACATTGATTTTGACAACTCTTCTATTCTTGCTTTTGAATCAGATTTTTTTTAAACGTCGCTTTTTAGAATCTTTTTTCATCAACAACAAAATTACTACAGTAAATGACAAAGAAAATTGCTTTTACAATGAAATTTACAATGAGTTAAAATAAATCCGCTGCTTCTTTTTTGTTTGATCGTTCGCTTTTGTTTATATCCTTGACTGCCTTGTATCACATAACTTGCCTTTTTCTTTTCTTTTTTCCATTTTCAAAAAAATTTTAACAATTGTATGTATTTTCGTTCATTGCTTTTATCAATTTTATTTCAAGTTAGTCCTGACGAAGAGCGTCTGTAATAGCGCTTGAAACGTTGACTGTTTTTAAAGTTTTTAGTTTGAATAAACTGAACATTTTTGTTTAGTGTTTATAAAAAAGTTTCAAATTTTTCTCTGACATTGAAACAAGCACTAATCTTAATAGAATTTACTCAAACTTCTTGGTAAATGCAACGACAAGCCATGAGGTTGTTTTACAATAATAGTGTATATTGATTGCCTAACCAGACTTTTTTTCCTAAATTTGGTCACAAACCCGTAACTACCAGTACTACAAAGAGGTTTTTTATTCATTTTTGAGAAAAAAATTTAGCCAGTTGTTTGAAAATGGAAAGGTTTATTGGTTCTACTATTGTGCAATCATTGTTTTCATTAAAAATGTTCAAATGTTTTTATTCTTATGAGCACATTAAAACAAATCTGGACATTGTTGAGTGTTTACACTATGGTTGTTCCAGCGCCAGACGGACCCGCCAGATTGTCCAGACGCGGTCGCCTTATCAAAGTGCCGCTTCGCTACCGCAACTAATTTCAAACAATTCGTTGTTAATCTCTCTCCTTTAACTTTCTTTCTTAAATTTCGTTCTCGCTTAAGCTACTCCAGTCGTTTCATTTTTTTCTTCGTTAGCTGTTTAAAACAGTTTAGTGACGTAATAATTCATTGTGTTCTGACTCATTCGTTATTAAACGTGGTCGTTTAGCTTAGCTAGCTTAGGATTAGGTCAGCGTTTGTATTCGTTTAAATGTTAATTCAGTTAGAATAGGATTAGGGTTTTTGTGATAATTAATTTGTTTGCGAAAACTATGTTTAACAATTAATTGATTAATTTTTTTATTTTATTTGTTTCATTCTATTTGAATAAGATTGCTGAATTCTATAAGAATAAGTTTGATAATTTTGATTAAATTCTATTTGAATAAAATTGGGATAGTTTAAGTAACAAACGATGTCTTTATTTGTTTCTATTTGAATAAGAAGTTTAACACCGCGCCAAAGGTTTCTGTGCCCCGAAATCGGCTATTCTGTGCCGCACAGAAATAATGGTTATTTTGTTCTATCTTTGAGCTAAATTGATTACTTGACTGTATTTTGTGCAGTGGGTGAACTGATTAGAATTGACCTAATTAAACTGTATTTCAGTGGCGTGCGGTGACCTCTGAGGCTGCTCATGCAATTGGTAAGCAATGCTGGGCATGCATTTGGTTAGGTCATGCTATACTTTAAGATAATGCATGCTATTAGAAAAAGCTAAGGTAAGGTTATGCTATACATTAAAATAATACATGCTGTAAGACTAATTTTTGTTCTAAAATTATGGTGTTCTCCAAAAAAAAAGAAGTTCTTCACCTGAATTCAGTCCCAAATTTTACACTTTTTCTTTTAAAATTGTAGTGTTTCCTAAAAAAAGGTCATCACTTCAAATCAGTCTCAGAGTTCTTTCATTTTGTCCTAAAAACATGGTGTTCTTTTAAAAAAAAAGGTCTTCACTTTCAATTGATCCCAATTTCTTCCTTTTCGTTAAAAAATCTTAGTGTTTTCTGAAAAAAAAGATCTTCGTCTCGAATAGGCCTCACATTTCTCCACTCCCATCCCATGCAACGCATGACTTGCATGACTTACATGCCCTGACCGCACGCCACTGACACTTTAATTCATAACAGACAACCAAATAAATATTTCACCTTTCCACTATAAAACTCATTAATTGGTTTTGCAGATTGGCCAGATATAATAGATTACGTACACTAATAGTTGGGCAATTATGATTAATTGTAAGAACACAAAATGGGATGGCATCATGCCTATCTAGAAGCCCCAAATTATTTGGATTGATGTTAACATATGGAAACTTTTTATAGTCCTTTAGTAAGAACGTGAAGAAAATTTTTAGTTTACAACGCATAAAAACAAATATTTATATACTATAAAAACTACGTCAGATATCAAAGTTGACGAGCTTAGAACGGCTTTGTGAGACGAAATACAGTCATGCGGCGCTTGTTGTTTAGATTAAATTTACAAAAACTGAACTTACAAAAACAATAAGGCATCGGTGGACTCCAAGCACCAAACTCATCTCCATCTGAATCCTCAATGCACATTGTGCTTGACGCTCCTATTAATCTGTATCTAGTATGGCATGTGAAACTGAAAAATAAAAAAAAAGGTTTACTGACTAGCACATGTTATAAAGGCAATGTTATAAAATGTTGAAGGAGCCTATAGCGATGGTTGAAAAAAATCACGTTTTTTACAGACGCATCGAATGAAAGGATGAAACTTAATGATTGCTGGTTGGAAATATCAAATCATTATAACATGAATAAAAAAAAACGTGGCATTGTTTAAGATAGGAGTTTTCAACCGGTGGGCCATGGCTCAGTGGTGGGCTACAGTGGTGTTTTCAATAGGCCACAGAGCATAAATCAAAATGAAAGCAATACGTATAATGAAGTCATTGTGATTGAAAAATTGTAAACAAATTCTAAGCGAGGACCTTTTTTATGTTTTTGGGACAAAAATTGAGAAATTACGGACACATTCAAAGTAAATATTTTTTTTAAATCACCAGAGTTTTGCAACGGGAATTACATTTTGTTGACGGAAGTCGGTCATTGAATCACCTTGGGTTGAAAAGTGGGTCATGATATGAAAAAAATTGAAAACCGCTGGGCAGCTGGTTGAAGTCTGAGTAGACTTAGCGTGCAGTTTAAGATATTTCCCGTTTTCCCCGTGAGTCAGCACCGAAGTGAACTGCTCGATTATCGTTTCCGCTTTCGTTTCCGCTTTCGTTTCCGCTTTCATTTTCGCTTTCATTTCTACGTTTCAACGTTTCAGTTATTACTTGTTTTCAATTAAATTATTTTCCTTGGTTATTATTTCCTTTTAATTTGTCGAAGCCGGAAGCGCGTTGATCGACACTTCACTTTGCGGTAATCGGCTACTTCAGCGCCGTTTACCGTTACAGTGACCGTAGATGTAACTTGGAGTCACCACTTCGAACCAGAGTCAAAGAGAGCATTAATGGAGTGGCGCCATCCCACCTCACCATGCTCAAAGAAGTTCATACCTCAGCAGATTATGAACTGCTGAGGTAGTTCATACTCTGCTGAGGTATGAACTTTCTCAGCAGTTCATACCTCAGCATTGTGATTATTGTGTCGCAACAATCATTAGTGGTTGGATAACCGCAGGTAGGAAGCCAGAGCAGAACTTTGTTTTCTGGTAAGGTATAACAGATGATTAACAGTTTATAGCTTTATTTATTACAAAGTTTTAGTTACTTTCGTTAGCCTACAGTAATAACCTACTGTGTATTTGTAGTGTATTTACAACTTGTTGCATCAGTACCAAGCCCGAGCCCGAGTAGCGACAAGTCCTGGAGTCGCACCCTGGCTTGAGGACCAAACTTAGTTCGATTAATACCAAACTTCGCAAAATTGGTTTTTAATGTAACTTCACCAACAGAAAAGGTAGACTTGAAAATAAAAAGTAAAAAAAAATGTATATGCCTCCAATTCCACCTACAACATTTAACTTATGAAAACTTTATATTTAGATTTTTATTACTTTGCTTCATAGACGAACAAGACCAAAAACGACTAGAGCGAAACAATTTTTTTCTCGAATGATCATATTTATTTAACATAGCCTATAAGTTTTATGTGTTGAAATATTCATCTGTGTACGAAGAAAAATACAGAATTTTTTTGGCGTATGATCAGCACCTTATTTTCAGACATGAAATTATGATGTAATAAAAACTCTAATCTTCTCGTATAATGCATCCTCTGTGCGTTTCTTAGCGGAGGAGACCAACGCTGGTCGGAGGCGGTTAAGCCTGACCCATGCAGGTCTGGGAAAACTAAATCCCAATGGCGTTGGCATAACATCTTTAACACTTTCGGTGCAAAATGACGTAGATTTACGTTTAAGAACGGGGTCTTGTTTATCGTTAACCGTTACTAACCCAACAAGCTTTGGGAATTTTCTAAAATTAAAAACAATTAACTAAACTTGGCAAATACTAAACAAGAGCCAAATTACTTAACCTTTCCTATCGAAAGTGTTAATAAATGTGTAGTCTTGAGGCGTTTTCTCGCCACTCCATGCTCCATTTATATTCTGCTCATCGTGCTACACTAATGCCTGAATGAGCGGGGTTGTTCAGCAGTTCCAATGCAACAAGCACAAATGGGTGATCTTATCGAGCCCCTTTTGCTTCCGGAGCCGAGGGTCTATCCTTTTACCACACTGGAAGCGCCCCGAATTCATTATCATTCACCTGGTCATTTGCCAGTTACCGGGACTTGCCACGTGGAGGCTGATGATACAAAATCCCAATCTGCAGATAAAAATGCCACTATGACAGTTTGTTTTGAAGCAACCCCACAAGTCAGATCATAAAACGCGCAAAATCATAATGTTTTGTTACTTACAGACAGAAAATCATAGTTTCAACTTCCCGTATGTTGGATTTGTTTTGTATTTTTAACACCATATTTTTGCAAAGTCATTGAATGAATTGATTATGTTTTCATTGTTTCGTTAAAAACTAACTTCAAAGCTACTGTACCCGCAAATAATAATCTGCACCAGGAATTTAAAACTCAAATCCAAGTTATAAAAATGCAGATCATACACAGAAAAACACGTTAATTTTATAATTCGATTTGGCGAGCAGGACATTGAAATAAGCTACTGTATTTGAACATAAAAAACTTACTTTGCTCAAGAAACTCTTTTTCTGGTATAATGCCTCAAAAAATTTACTCAGGGTCCAAAAAATTTAATTGTTTTTTATAGACGAATCTTCTTGAGGTGCGATTGCGCGTACTACAACCCGCTTTGCTTTGTACGGCAATGCTCTGTTAGCAGAACATGTTAAGACATGTTAGCAAGATCACCTGCTGCATAACAGTTTACTTTAAAAGATTAAAATTATATTGTAAATATACATATACAATGTACAATTGTAAATATGCATAAACACTATGTTAATAAATAAGCCAAGCCAGCGTCAGCAACGCAAATAGAAATCTTTTGGTCTAATGCAGCGTTCTGCAACCTGCAACTCTTTTGCCTCTTTGCTCTATTATGTCTTTATCTTTATTTTGATATTTTTTCTTTCTTTAGAAATCAGAGAAAGAAAAAAGAAAAAACTTCGGAGACGCAGGTTGCCGTCCGCTGGGCGGCAGCAAACCCAATGATTCTTTACTTGAATCAAAAACAAAGATAAAACCTTGTTATTTTTCAGTTGAAAAAATTAATTAATTAGAGATGATTAGAGAAAAATTGTTTTAAAAATTACGGAAAAAAACTTGGCTAGTTTCAATGTGAAAACAAATATGTATTTGAAGAATTGTGAGGATTTTAGAATTAATTTTAAACAAGCTGCTTAAAGATGATAAACACCAGACTCGAGTTTCGCTCTTGCTCTTATTAGAGCTCGTTAGCGATGACTTCGAATTGAACCTGGGACCTGTAGTCTTCCACGCAGGTTACTATACCACTAGACCACAGATCCCGGATGACAGATAAACTTAAAGCAGCTGTTATAATACCAAACAAAGTCATCACCCAATTTATAACAGCTGCTTTGAGTCCATCTGTCGTCCGGGATCTGTGGTCTAATGGTATAGTAACCTGCGTGGAAGACTATAGGTCCCGGGTTCGTCGCGGTGAGATAAGCATCACTGACGAGCTCTAATAAGAGCGAAACTCGAGTCTGGTGTTTCTCATCTTTAAGCAGCTTGTTTAAAATTAAATATGTATTTGTTTAAACTACTTATCGAAAATAACTATGAGAAAAAAGAGAAATTTGTAGCGGCGTTTCGTCGCCGTAAACCTGCTGGCGATCAAAGAATATCAAACAGAAAAATCAAGTTGTTCTTTGGTTGAGATCAATTTATCATCAATTTCCAAAAAAAATACCACAAAGAATCAGTTTGCTTGAATCCTTAAATTTTCATTATTCTTTTGATTATGAGAAGCAGATTTTTAGTTTGAGAGCAAATTTGTTTAAAGTTTCATCTGTTTTACTTTTTTTAAGAATTAGAAAATATTTGATTAATTTTTTCTCATGTCATGATATGGGCCTATTTAATTTATTTTTTGAAAAAATCTAACCCTGGTTATATTTTTTAAAAGTTAAGTAACCATTTAGGATTTTAAAACTCAGGTGATATTTTGGTCAGTTGATAGTTTGCTCGCTGATATTTTGACGGGATACCGAAAAGAACCTCTTTTTGAGACAAAAATAATTCTATTTTGAACTATTTTCCCACCATTGAATTGGTTCAAAGGCACTGTGATTATTCAAGATAATTGAGTATCTGATTAAAAATTTTCTCGCGGGATGCACTAAAAGGCTTCTTGGGCCACATGCGGTTGGGCAGCCTTGTTCTACATGGTACATATAACGTTTGTCTACGTAAAAAAATTTATCACACTCTACAAGCTGAACAAAACTTAATCTACAAACTAAAAATAACATCCAACTGGTAATTTTTTCTTGCTATAAAAATCTACGCAAGAGTTAATTGACCTGTTACATTTTATAGATTATAGCTTTAGTTAAATAATGGTGTAGGATATATAGGAGTGCTATGGTGGTGCTTTCTTCTCAAATTTACACTAAGAATCATTGGCTGCATTTTAATAGTAAATGCAAATGTCATATTGATTAGTTAATATTTACAAATGAACATTTAAAAAAAAAGATTCTAAAACTGTAACCCTCTTTTTAGTTGGTTGGTAAATTTGTTAAGAAATAAAAGTTATAAGATAAGAAATAAAAAATCTTGGTAAAGTGTAAATGGTCCAAAAATTAGAATCTCGCTCAAATAGAAGGCAAAATATTTTTTAAAATAGAAGCATCACGATGGGGTCAACCCTGGGTTATATTATGGCCCTTTACCAAACAAAGTCATCACCCAATTTTTTTTGCTTCAAAAAATAAAAAATAAAAAAAATAAAAACTAGGCCTAACTTCCTTTTTTTATTTATAAAAAGAGCTTGCTTCAGGAAAGATGTGTTTGTGGTCCCACCAATGTAACAAGTCGATTTTTTAATAAAAACAACATCGGAACTTAATTCTTTGCCAAGATTTTAAAATCAACTCTAAGATGTTAATTTTATTTGTTTTAAAAAATATGGTTTATGATGACGTACCTAATGACTTCAATCTTCATCCAATTTACACCGCTGTGAGTTGAAGTAAGCGACGGTATAATTTTCTTTGTTTAAACACATTCTTTAAATTGTTTTAACCAATAATCAACAAAAGGATAGCTCAGCTGATACGATTCTGACTTGGAAGCAAAGGACGCGAGTTCAAAGCTCAGTCTACCTCAATGATTCCTGTTGTGCTCTCTCTATCTTCAAAGGTACTTCAAGAAAACTTCCTCAATGGAGTCACTACGAACAATGGTGACTACATTTTAAACAGAAGCAACAACCAGGTCAATACAATCATACGAAGAACAAAAAGATATTGACTGACATTTGACTATTTTTTATCTCTTACCCGTTTCCAGGTTATATTATAATTGTTGGAAACGAAAAAGCTTTAAAACTAACTAGAAATTGATACACTTGATAAACTACAAGTTTGTTGAAATTCGGGTGGTTTATATTCAATAAACTAGCCGAACGATCAAAGCAGCCTGCGCACCAATCGATGTGATAATAAACAAGAACATTCTGCGACAACAAGTTATTTCTAGGACGCTGCAGACATTAAAATGTAAAGAAAAATAATAAACCTTCTTAGTGGGGCTGATGTAAAAGCACTTTGACAGTTCCACAATTGCTTACATGTTAGAATCAGTTTCGAGTTTGAAATAGCATTATAATAGATTACTATTTTTTCGAAATAAAGTTAATTCTAACCAAAAATAGAGTCCATTGTTAGCTCTCTGCAGCAAGCAAAACTGATATAGAAAGGGAAGTACGGAAACACAACGCTATTTTACAAAAAAACATCCTAAATCATTTTTTGCTTTTTTCTGGTAATACTTATACCGGTATAATCTATTTAACAGAAAAATTAAAAACGAGGGTAATTATTTTAAAAAGTTTTGAACTATTATATTAAGCGAACTAAGTTAATTTAAACAATTGCTTATTTACTGTAAAGTTTTAGTTCAATTTTAATATAACATTTTGAAACATAATAAATAATAATCAACTATTAAAAATTTGAGTAGTAATTAACTTAACTTTGCACTTGCTAAAAATTTTACCTTGAACTCTTGCGTTCGAACGGCATTAATATCGTATTAACGTGGCTTTCTGTTTTTAGAATCGTCGTTTTCAGGTTTTACGTCCTACTGAAAATAGATCGGGACGACAGCATAATTGGTGTAACTTAATTTAAGCCGTTCTGTAGTTACACAGCATAAAATGGGCAAATCAGACATGGTTTCAAAGTAATATTTTCTGTTTATTTAATATTTATCAGAATTTCGAAACGAAAATGTGTGGCATTTTGTCTCAACTTTTGCAAGACTACAAAATCATGATTCGGGCAAGCGTCAATAAATTTGATCAAAACTGTATTGGTCCTCAAAATATTTTCGGCTGATACGGCTATGAAAACATATAAATATATGAAAATAATAGTATCTTGATTAAAAAACAAGCAACAAACATAATTTTGCTAATATCGCCAATGGAATTAAAGCAAGAGAAAAAGTAATCTTTCGCAGGCCAAAGAACACACAAGTTTTCGTCTACTTTTAAGCCGTTGACAAAGAGCAAAAAATCAAATCAATAAAAAGTTTTAAAACAATTTGCTTAAAATATTTGATGTTTTCTCTTTAATATGTGGCTGTATTATTTTACAGTAATTCAGACAATGTATTATATAACTCGCTGCTATAACAAGGGTAAGTTAGAAATATCGCTTTTCTGAACAAAAAAGCAAAACGCTGCGATTTCATGACAGATTAAGAATTTTTCCGAACTTTTATAATTATAAGTAGTTTTTGTAATTTTTGTAATTATAGGTCTAATTACGTGCTAGTTTGAACTTGCACTTCCGCAAATTGTTTTATTGTATCATAAAACATTCATATGTTTTAGGATATAATTATGCTTGCCCTAGTTGGACAAAATTTAGAAAAAAGTCGAGTCTGAATAAGGTTTAAATATATTATCATGTTGTAAGAAAATATCGTCTAATGAATAAGAAATATCTTTTAAACTTTTGCAAAGTTTAGTCAGAATTACAATTACGTTCTACTTATAAACAAACTTTGAATATTTTCGTAATAAAATTTTTGTATATAATACAGTTATCGTCCGACACTCGTAATGAGATAAACGTCGGAATAGAAAAAAAAAAAAAAAACTTAATTGTCTTAAAAAAGGCTTCTAAAACAGATAAATAAAAAAACGAACGGCCAAATGAAAAAATAGTAAATTTTTATAAAGCCAAAAAGTATTTGCTGGCAATATTTAAATTATGCACCACAAACCATTTGTTTAAATAAAAAGTTTAGGCCTAAAACTTTAGCTAGTTTTTAAAGCTTTCTTGGTTTTTTATTTAAAATAGCTTTTTGATTCAAATAATTTTACGCGAAAAAACTTTAATAATTTTTTACTTTTATTTTTGTAACGTTGAAGATACAATTTCGACAAGAACTATCTTTTTAATGTTCTTTACTATTATTATTAAATAACTAGTGTCAGATGAAAATATACAATTAAAGTTTTTTTAATTATACATCTGTTAATAAATTTTTAAATGAAAAATTTATTTCTACACGATTTGAAATAAATTAATCGTTTGAACGAATCAGAATATTTTATAATAATTATCAAAATATTAATAAACAAAGAACACCAGTTAACTACAAATCAGTTTATTACATTATGACGTGTTCATATATTGTGTTAATTTAATAATATTAATTTGGTTCTCAAATTAATTCTCGCTTTATTGAGTTGTAGTAACTCTTTCAACAATACCAACTTTAAAAATTCTATCTCTCTATAGCGGTCACATAGTCACAAAAACACGAACGATTTAACTGCAATGCAACAACTCAAATCATTAACTGGAATTTCATGTGCAATCTGGAATGGAATAAAATAAACGCGCGCTTATGTAAGATCACGTCACGTGGCAGATTATAAGCGAATTTTCTGAAATAGCAATTAAATTAAGGTCACTCTATACAACGGCCAATCAGAGACGTACAAGTGAACGATTACGTATCGTCAAATTAATTAGAACAGTGGTTATCATTCTTTTTAATTTCATAGACTCTCTTAACCGATATTTAAAACTAAATTTCCGAATCGGAACTTCAGTTGGCAGTCCAATTAATATGTTTATATCAGTATGTAAAAAAGAGAAACTAAGTTCTTAAAATTTAATGAAAATTGGATAAGCTTTTTAGACAAATGTTTATTACTGCAAAATTATTAGTATTTGCAAATGAAAAAAGCTCAAGAATAATATTTTTATGTAACACAAAAACCATAGCTATTATCACAAAATTAATAGCAGCATTATTAATTAAAAAGCAACAATTAACCATTTTGAAGTAGCAAAGCAAAAACAGTTTATTCAATACGATCGCTTACATAAAAAACAAATTTACCAAAATAAATCAAACTTTTGAAATGTTCTTCATATAAAAACTTATAAAAAATTACAGTTAACATCTAAAATGTTCAAGTACATTAAAAAATTCCATTCTTAAAAATACAAGTTTTTCTTCTAGTTGGGAATTGCTTTCCGCTTTAGAACCGCTGAACTAGAACATTCCGAAAGACAAAACAGGGTCGAGATAAAAGAGACAAAAGAGGAAAAGGCGCAAATGTTATCATATCATCGTATGTGCAAATTATCATTATACTATAGCTGGTGTAAGATGAAAGTATACAATTGAAGTTTTTTAATGATACATCGGTTATAGGAATAAATTTGTCATTTAAAAATTTGAAACAAAATTAATCGTTTGAACGAATCAGAATTTTTTTATCAAAATTATCAAAATATTAATAAACAAAGAAAAACAATAGATTACAATTGTGTTGATAGCATTATGACGTGATAATATATTGATTCAATCTAATGATATTAATTCGGTTTGATTTTCATTTCCACTCGCTTCATTGAGTACCAGGAGTTTTTCCAATAAAACCAAGTAACACCGCTGGCGCTGATCACTCCATTCCTCAGATATCTTCCGTTCAAGTTTGCGTCGGCACAACCATGCCAAAAAGGACCATGAAGCACCTGAGCACAGTGAAGTAATAGATGGTCATCATTCTCTCGGTATTTTGTTGAAAATTGTCGATTGTTGTGATGATTTAAAGCATCACATGTAAATAATATGTTTGTGATTAGACGAAACAAATTAATTATGATTACACTGTTAGATTTAGTTATTTATATTATTCATCTTCATACAAACAAAAGCAGATTAGTTGTTATTTCAAACCAAGACGATTATACAAGATTTTCATTAAAAGAATTTAAAAAATAATTTATTTTTAATTAAAAAGATATACTTATTGGTTATTTTAAGATTAACAATAGCAAAATCACGGAAATAAAAACAAAGCTAAAACCCAACAGACTGTTTCATCCATAAAAGGGATCATCAGGGGTATCTAAAAAGTAAAATAAAATAAAATAAAGTTAAGATAAAACTGCCAGAAAGAATTGAAAACAATAGAAAAAACTGAAAAAACTTTAAAAAATTTAAAAAAATTTTAAACACTGTAAACGCTTATTAGGTCGGAACATCCCATCACGGACTCTGCTAAACTAAACTGATTAAGATCGGCGAGAAAACACGAAAAAAAGGAAAAGCGCGCGAAAGAATTACAAATACAAATATTATTTCAAAAATTAAAGATTTAAAAAGGGTTCAAGTATCGGCTAAGGTAGAACGTTGTACGCGGCGAAAAAAGAAAAAGAATGAAAGAAAATCACAGTTTAAGTTTGGCGTTAATCAATTTATATTTATTTTTATGCCGACACTTATTGATCAATTCGGTTCGTTTGTTCAGCAGAGCGTCATCATTTGCAGTTAAGATTTCGTATTTTTCTGCCAGATAGAGATTGCATACTTTGCCCCCGTGTTGGTAAGGTGTTGCGTGGCAAATAATTTTCCAAGATATAGCAGGGTTTATACCAGAATCTTTGCAGGACCAAATGAATTTTGAAAATCTTGCTTTAAATTCGGTTTCGCACAGTCCGATATAGTTCTTGGATTGGTCTTTGGCTTGTACAGTTGCTTGGTAGACGATTGCTTTGTCTCGGCAGTTGCCATTCAATGGGCATGACGGCTTATACCTGCAGTTACAGGGTTTAAATTCTGGTTTGCCGTTGTGGGACTTAAGGAGCTTCTTATTGTGAGCTGAGAGGATGTCTGCCGTATTGGGGGTACAGCTGTAGCTGAGTTTGACCACATTCTTGTTGCAGATTTTATGCAGCCTGTTTGATGGAGGGAAGTGTTTCCGCAGGAGGTAGAAGAAGGCTTTCCCGATGTTGGTAGAAACCCGGTTATTATATGGGGGATTAAACCATATAACTTTTCTTCTTCTCTGTCCACGTTTGTTCCTTCCTACTGCACGCTCAAAAGGGAGCCGTTTAGTTTAGCAGAGTCCGTGATGGGATGTTCCGACCTAATAAGCGTTTACAGTGTTTAAAATTTTTTTAAATTTTTTAAAGTTTTTTCAGTTTTTTTCTGTTGTTTTCAATTCTTTCTGGCAGTTTTATCTTAACTTTATTTTATTTTATTTTACTTTTTAGATACCCCTGATGATCCCTTTTATGGGTGAAATAGTCTGTTGGATTTTAGCTTTGTTTTTATTTCCGTGATTTCGCTATTGTTAATCTTAATTTAAGCTCTAACTTTGTTATCGAGCACTTTAGAAGTACTGATTTTCATACAGTGTTTTTGGTTATTTTATTTATTTATTTTTGTTTTCGGTCTTTAGTAAACTTATAAACTTCATAACATTTTGTTGGTTCAATAATTTTCGAAGCAAAATTGTTATAAATATATTCGCACTAAAAAAGTTTTTAAATCAATATTTACGAATCACGAAACTGAAAGTTAGTGATGTAGTCAAGACCACAAACGTCGAGACCGAGGCCGAGACCCAATAATTTTACCCTGACTAAGACCGAGATCGAGACCGGCAAATTTTGAAACCTAAGGTTTAAGACCGAGACCAGAAACACTAGAGACAGAGACCGAAAAATTTTACAAAAATATAGTTCAGTTTTAATTATTCAACAAACAACAAATGTTTAATTTTTAAATAATCTAAAATTACATTTTAATTAAACAAGCATCTGCGTCATGTTAAAAAAAGCTTTACTCAGAGTGATTGCATCATAAAACAGCCCACTTTAAAACCCGCTAAACTAAAGAAGAAGAAAACCGAAACAAACAAGGCACGCTGGTTAACAATGTTGAAAAAAGCAATCAAAAAAATTTCAACCAATATTCATCAAAATTTTTTTTCAAAACTAAAAATCCTGAAGGCACGCTCATCACGTGAACGGTTAAAACTTTATTTCAACATTTGATCAGCTCGGCTATTAGTGTTGGCGTGTTGGGTTTGTTGGATTAGTTGGCTATGCTTGGCTTACATAGAATAGAATTAGTCTAATTAATCACCTCAAAAAGATTAGAAATAATAAAATATTATGCAAACAAGTACAAACTGCTTAAAAACTCGCTGGTTTTTTTTCTGTTACCCTGTTTATTTTATGTCTTTAGGTTAATCAGAGTAGTTTTTAGTTATTTTTCTCCTTTTCAACTTTGTCATATTAGAAATTTGGTATTTTGTTTTAAGCAGTTAGATTCGTACAACCAGTGTATCGCGGCACATTAGTGTGGTGTGGAAGGTCTCCAGGTGTGTCGCGAAAGACTTTCGAAAAAAATTATTTGGGGACGTTGAATTTTGCGATTCTTATACATGAGCTTCGAAGGGAAAGAAAGTGTGTGAGTTCAGGCGCAAACCTTTTTTTGGAGGTCATCTTAAGTTTGGGTATGAAATGAGAAAATTTCAAGCAGAATGTAAGTGAGGACGTTTTTTTTTTAGAGATCACTCTGACTTTGGGACAAAAATTGAGAAATCATTGACAAATTTTAAGTGAAGACCTTTTTATTATTAATTAATATAGTGGGTGTGCCGCGAAAATTTAAGTAACTGAATAATGTGTCACTATATAAAAAAGGTTGGAAACCACTGGTCTAATTAATCACCTCAAAAAGATTAAAAATAATAACAAATTATGCAAAACAAGTAAAAACTGCTTAACAACTCGCTAGTTTTTCTTTCTGATACTCTGTTTATTTTATGTCTATCTTTGGGTAGGTTAATCAGAGTAGTTTTTAGTTATTTTTCTCCTTTTCAACTTTGTCATATTAGCAATTTGGTATTTTGTTTTAAGCAGTTAGATTCGTACAATGGGGTTCAAGTTTTATCACTGCCATTCTGTACCGATTGCCGCCCGGCAGATACATCTAAAAAATTGGCTCCCAGTTTGTAAAAGATGGAATCCCAACTGTTAGCGATTTAAGAATTGCATCATCTTATGTAACTGCACTCCTACCATATCAAACAAAAAACAGTCGAAATAAAAACTTGATTTATTGTCTCGCGAGCCATAATTTGGGTATTTACGGGCCATATATTGCACAAGTCTGAACTAACTATTGTATTCTATTGCATTGCCAGATTTAAGTCACCGGGCAACTTTATTGTTACCATAATGTTATCAGTATTAGAGACTAATTCTAAATTTATTTTAAGACGTTTTTAAACTAAATATTTAGAAACTTTAGCTGCCATTTGACGTTAAAGTCATTATTTTATCATATTTAATCTGCTTTAAAACACACTTTTAAAGCAACTTTTGGCAAGCGTACTAAATTTTAAGGTAGGTAACTAGCTATAAATTAACTGTAACAAACAACATTTAAAAATTCATGTCCGCTCTCTGGGGTTACTGCTGTATTTAGTCTTAATTAAACCTAAGTTTATCTATCTTGCTGTTGTACTAGATTTAGTTTTTCTCTATTATTTCTTTTGTTCTTCTATTAAAGCTTGTCTTCCAACTAAAAAAAACTAGCGTTAAAAAACATTTACGTAATCAAATTACTTGATATTTCTAAAATCGAATTAATTTGGTATGTGTTGTAAACCAGAATTTTAGACAATTTAATTGGTTTTATTAAACTTATAATGACACATAACATAGCATGAAAATGACCTGCAATTATAAATAATAATTTAGTACTAGCTCGTAAGCAACAACTAAAAATTAAAGGTGCGCATCTGACACTTGAATTGCGAACTGAAGCACGTACAGAAAGGGAAGAGCAGTACAGCGCTTCAAGCGCTGTGACGTCATTATTACGACAGTATGAATGTTTTGACAGCAAGGGTGTGGGTAAGAATATTCTAAGCACTACTTGACTTTTTTGTTGCCGAAAGAAAAAAATTAAATAAAATTTTAATCGTAATGGGATTAGCTTGTAACAGATGGCCCTGATCACAATAAAAATCTTCATTGGAACAAACGTAACAAAGTTGCGAAACTAAAGATTAAAGAAGTTTGATTTTAAGCTTGTTACCATATCCAATTGTGCCAAAGCTGGTCAATTGAGTGTTGTTTTTAAGCAAACTGCAAAAGTTATCACAATAGCATTAAGTAACACAAATATATGAAAAAATGTCCGGTCTTGAAACCAATTGAAAAAACACGAGACGGAGACCGAGACGAGACGGAGACCGCAGAAAATCGATCTCGAGAGGCTTCATCACTGCTAAAAGTTAACAAGTGAGTTTTACATATTTTCACTTCTCTAAGCCAGTGATCTGCAACCGGTATGCGACCAAACAACCGTAAACTATACATATTTTTAATTTGAGCTTTGCAACTGCTCAACCAGGGTTACCCAAACCACGGCCCGCGGGCCATTTACGGCCTTTTTATTTATTAATGCGGCTCGCCAAACAATTTATATTCATTATTACGTCATTTTATATGGCATTGTTTTTAGTTTAAATTTAAAAAAATCATTAAAATTAAATGCCTTAATGCTTGTGCCATTCTTACCCGTCTATCAAAATTTAGAAAAAAATCGCCTCGCAAGATGAAAAGTTTGGGAAACCCTGTGCTAGACCAAGACTGGTAAACATTTTTGTTTAAAAAAGATTTTTTTAATCTAAATTAACAAGAAGTAATCAAAAAAACTACGAAATATTAACTTCTTGCCATTTTTGTTTGATGAAAACTTTTTAAATTTTTTTGATTTTCACTTTGTAAATCCTTACGTACTGTAATCCTTACAAGTAATTATCTAAATCCTCATGTTTGCTATAAAATTAATTCATTTCATTACTTATTTATATCTGCATATATTAAAATTCTCAATAAGTTATTTCCGTATTTATAGAGTGTAAACATAAATATAATCACAAATACAATTTGTTGAGAACAGTGTTATATTGTAATAACGTGTAGAAAATATTTTAATAGCAGATATTTGCAATTACACTATAAAGTAACAAATCTCCTTTAAAGCTTAGGTGTTTTTTTGAAATTTTAACACCTTACCGGTTTAGGTACTTGCCTATCAATCGCTTTTTCTATCACATTTTCTGCCGTAAACAAAATATCTTTAACTGAGCAAAAATAAATAACAAACAAAGATTAATTAAAGAAAAAAACAATTTAAAAATATGTCTGAAAATAAGTGGGTTTTAAAATTTTTTTATTATATTATGGGATTTTTTCAATAAAAACTTTATTTTGTAACGCTGCTTTTATTTCAAGTTACAAAGAAGTAAGTCAAAAAATAAAGAACAAACTTTTTCTGGTTAGGTTCGGGTTTGGAGTAAGTTTGACAGAGTTTAGCATTACGTTAATAAATAATTTGGGTTTAAATTTAGACCAACTGACAACACGTTGCTACTATATAAACGATTAAAATTTAATTTAAATAAATTATAATTTGCAAATCATTTTATTATTTTAATTTGCTTTTATATGCAAATTTTGTAGATTTTAGCAAATCTTGCCAATTTGATTTACTTAAAAGTCGAATTTAATTTTGGCTTCAATTAATTTTTCAATTTTAGATCGTGGTCGGCGCTGATATACAGTATAAAACTAGTTAGGCGTAGAAACCACAATAATGAAAATATGTAAGTTTTAATTTATGTAACAGTGTAAAATATCTTCCAAAGAAAACTGTATTACATTATAATATAGTCTTATTGTCAATTTAAAAAATTTTTACAATTACTGCACAAAACAATCAGGATGCGATTGAATAGTTTAAAACGAATTTCACCTGCAGTTCCATTGTAACCTTGCACATTCAAGCGATAGTTTGTTTGAGAGTTTTCAACTGAAAAATTTCTAAATCAAACACATTAAAAATAATCCTGCAGCAAGTCATTTTTAAGTTATGATACGAGTTATTAATGTAGTTACTACAAACGTAATTAATGTTGTTATCACAAACGTTAAAGATTTTTTCTGAACCACAATTATTCGATTTGCGATGCAATAATCAAAATGTCTATTTAATTCGATTTATGTACAGTGTTGGCAAAAAAAGCTTTAGAATGACAAAATATTTTTCACGGAAAAATCAAACGTAAAATAGTCAGATAATGATTAGTTTGACTTAAGTCTAAGCGTTTTGCTAACGCAACACTTTTGGCTAGCACAGTGAATCAAATACACGTGAGTATTTTTCCTATAACTTTAGTAAAGATTTTTTGCAGGCACTGTAATCTACATTTATGCAAATGAAAGAGAGAACTAAAACTATACCAAAATTACACAAATCAAAAAGTGTACTGCTTTGTTCACAAATTATTTGAAATATAACAAAATACTTTTTAAGAGGATTTTTTAATGTAAGTTTAGACTGAAAGCGGAGATGGAAGAAGTAAAGCGGACGGCGGAAAGTATAAAAAAACAAAGCAGAACACTTGTTCAGACTAAAAGCGCAAATTTTTTGGGTTTAGCAAAAAAAATTGAAGTTGAAATAATTCAACTTTTAAGTTTGGTTTAGACTGAAAGAGGTTGCGGAAAAAGCAAGCGGAAAGCGCAATTTTTTAAACCACAATTAAATTTAAACTTTCAGTTTGAACTGATCTTTTAAATTAAATTTTACAATTTATAAAAGGTCTACCGGACATTCTAAAATACCCTTGTTTCTTCAACTAAAAAACTTTTAGATTCAATTATATATTAAAAATAATTTTTCTTCTAAAATCAATAATTTATTGAAGTTTATTAAAATATAAAAAAGACTAAAAATGACTTTTTAAACTAAAAATGTTAAAAGAAAATAATCGAAATTTTTTGGTTTCTGTCACCGTCATTTTGCTGTTGTTTTGTATTTTATGGGTCCAGTGGTTAGAACGTCGTGATTGTGATTGACATGGTCTCGATTTAAAAACCTACTCGCGCCACTCTGTTGTGCTTTTGAGAAAGACATTTTACGGTACTTTCCCCTGCTTGGTGGTCTTGGCAAGTAGTTTTAAATTTCAGGCATATCTCTATAAAACTAAAAAAGCAAATAAAAACTTCAACCGGACAGCAATATCTTGGCTTCCCGCGTCGGAACCCAGCCTGCTCTTTAGGGAGCAGTGGATCAACCAATGGCTCAACGGGGGCGTAGATAAGCCTCTTGAGGATCTTGTAGGGGACACAGAGCAGAGATATTGGTCGATAACTCTTTGGGTCCCCCACGGGCTTTCCTGGTTTTGGGATCGCGACTACAAGCGCTCTTCTCCAGATCTTGGGAATTTTGAGTCGGCGCAAACAGAAAAAAAGGAAGTCACGTAACCAGGACTTCAAAGGAGCTCCGGCATGGAGTATAAGCTCGGGGCAGATGGAATCAGAACCCGGAGCTTTACCTGGTTTTAAATGTTGAAGGGCAACAGTAAATTCTCTCTGTGAAAAAGTGTCAGAGATATTTACTGCGTCTGGTGTTGTGGCCCTCCAAAGGTCAGACACTTCTTGAGAGACAAGTCGAGATGACTTGCGGTCAACAGCCTCGCATTTCCCATTTCTAACCAGCTGAGATACAATAGCATCGGCTGAAACGGGACAGTGACGAGGAGAGTGTCGTGACCTACCAGTAAGGTTGTTCAAAATACTCCACGCTTTTCGACTAGAGTGTGAGAAGTCAATGCTCCGAACTGCCTCGGACCATCGATCCCTCCGTTCCTGTCAAGCTTGGCAAGCAGAGCTGTAGCAGCCAAACTTGTGTTGTCTCCCTGAGGAGACTGCAGAAAGGTTTTATAGAGGGACTCACACTCTGCATCCCAACACGGAATATAGGTATTTCGATACCCGCGTGGGATAGCCTTTTTGGCTGCTTTCTTAATGGTGTTACAGAAGTCCTGGTAAGCCGCATCCAACTTAAGTGAATCAGGCGGCAACAAACAACCGTAGATCAAGTTGTTCTGCTAACCCAGAACATCGAGGATTCTTTTGAGGCTAAAAAGAAGGCCGGTGCCGCATTTGTCGATCTGACAGCTGCTTATGACATTGTCTGGCACCGTGGCCTTACCTGCAAGCTGCTGAGACTACTTCCGGATAAGCACATGGTCAAAATGATCATGGAGCTTGTCCGAAATTGAAGTTTCACCCTTACCACCGGTGACAGCAAGCAAACCAGGCTACGCCGTCTTAAAAACGGCGTTCCTTAGGGATCGGTCTTGGCTCCCCTCCTATTTAACATCTATACGTACGATCTTCCTTCCATGATTTCCAGAAAGTTTGTTTATGCTGATGATTTAGCATTGTTGCACTCTTCTGGAAACTGGAAGGACTTGGAGGGGACCTTAAGCCAAGATATGTCTACACTTTCAGCGTATCTCCAGACTTGGAGGCTGAAGCTCAGTCACATTAAGACGGTGACGACAGCCTTTTACTTAAATAAGCGAGTGGCCAAACGTGAGATAAAGGTCTACAACAACGGTAGACTTTTACCGTTCTGTCCAACCCCTACTTACCTTGGGGTAAAACTGGACAAATTGCTCACGTTTCGTCACCATTTAGTGGCATTGCGCAAAAAACTATCCTCGCGCGTCACACTGTTGAGGCGACTCGTGGGCTCGGGATGGGGTGCTGATGCTAAAACACTACGCATAGCCGCCTTGTCTCTAGTCTACTCAGCAGCTGAGTACTGTGCGCCAGTCTGGTGTCGCAGTGCTCACACTCGCTTCATTGACAGTGCTTTGAACGACGCCTTGCGCATAGTCACTGGATGCCTGCGTCCCACTCCAACGGACCACCTACCTATACTCTCAGGCATCCAGCCAGCTGAGATTCGCCGACTGGGAGCGATACTCTCCTTGGCTCACCGTGGATCTCTGGACCGCGATCATATTTTGCATGGTCTTTTAAGTGTTTCCTCCGATACTCGCCAAGCGAGACTAAGATTCAGACGCCCATTTGTGCCAGCTGCGCGGAATCCTACGGACAACCTTGCCAGACTTGGCATCCGCGCTTCTGAATGGACAAATTACAAATGGAAAACGGAGTACTGTGAAGGTGCTTCCCGGCTCCGTGCTTTTGTGTCCGGACCGGTGCCAGATCTGTTGGGATGGGCTTACCCAGAGCAGCTTGGGTTAAGCTCAATCGCCTGCGGACTGGTGTTGGGCGATTCCATTCGTCCATGCACAAATGGGGTCTCGCTCCTTCACCGAATTGCGAGCTGTGGCGCCTCTGAGCAAACCGCAGACCATGTTCTATCAGCGTGCCCTATACATCGGGCACCACATGGAGCACGAGGTCTGATGGTTTTGGATGACAAAACTCAATGCTGGCTTAATAACACCACTGCCAGCATCTGATTCAGGCAGTGCAGCGGTCTGGGGTAGTAAAAGGATAAACCCTCGGCCCCAGTCCTGTTTGTGTCTGACCTGGAGTGGATAACCTTCAAACGACGACGACGACGACGAATATCTTGGCATCTCTGGAAGTACTGTAGGTCGGGTAATTGCTTGTCCTATGTATGAACACCTCCTTTGCTTTCCTGCGAGTCACTTCATTTTTTGCGTTTAGACACTCATTTAACTAGCGTGAAATGTGATTGTAATGGTTTCACTGTTGTAACAGTCGTAAACTTAATTAAAAATTGGACGCAAAGAGAGACGTCAACGCGCACGACAATTACAAACAATGAAAAAGCTAAGGAAGCTTGTTTTATTGTTTGAATAGTCAAGTTATGAAAAATATTTTAGACCAGTTTCATTTACTTGCTCAATGTTTTATCCACACGTTTTTGTGGTTACTAATAGTTATTACTGCTTTTTTTAAAAAAGGATAAAAAAACGATAATGAATTTTTTTTTACATAAAAGAATTTGAAATTGGCTATGTTTTGATATTTAGCAGTGTTAAGATATCGACTTACGGATATTATAAAACCAACAAAATTTTATCTTTTATATATCACTGTTTACATGCATATCGTATTTCATCGCCGCAAAAAGAGTTTTTTAATTATTGAAATGAAACTACGCCACTGCATTACTTTACAAAAGAACACTGAGAAAGCAATATTACTCTATATATAACTGTGTCATAAACTTTGTTCGGGAATCCCAAAGGACCAGTTGAGCTAGGTAACCCGAATACCTGCGCTGAAACAAAGCTATGTCTAAATTTTATTTTATTCCGGCTCAAGAAGTAGTCCTGCTATGAGCCAGGAGCTTTTATACAGTTGGTTTAACGAAAGCTCGGATTGGTTTTGTTGAAGACTCTTCTTCACAACAAACAGAGGCCACCGTCTCTAATAAGAACGAATGTATTACAAAAATTACGACCGACGAAACTTTTATTCCACGCTTTGCCACACTGCAAAGCGAAATCAACACTATAATTCGACTCAATCAACACAAATAATTCTACCTCTGTAGAACGCAACTCCCAACCACTGGCACAAAATAAATTCAGCAATCGTCCACCGACACAAAATCTAACGGTCCACCTCCTGTGGCCAAACAAAATCACTTTCGCTCGAGCCGCCCCTCGAGTCGCTTCAAATTACTTCACAACAATAATAATATTCTCGCCACACAGCGGCTTTTTATAGAAAACAAGATCACGTGACGTAAATTTGCTCGTAAATTCCAGATTTAGCCAGAGCCCCCTGGGGAGATCGTTACGCTCGAATGCACTAGAAAATTCTACAATAAGCGAGCTGTAGTAAAACTTGAAAAACATATTACGTCAATATGGTCGAGTAAAAGAGAAAAGAAGATACATGTATCGAGCAATAAAAACGAATCGGACATAAACAATATCTGCGCTCAAAGAGAAGCGACTATTCTCTTAATAAAACTACGAATTGCTTTTAACGGGGATAAACTACATCGTTATGATCAAAATTATGAATGAAGTGTGACAAACTGTTACTGTTAGTCGTGGAACATATCTCGGCATCGATCAAAGTATGAAGCGCAAATTTGTAAGCAGTGCCGCAAACACGTGGAAGAGACGCATGTTTGACACAGATTTCGTGATTTGTTTATGTTTTGTTTTTGCATTTTCTGGCCTGGTCCAATTTCATTATCATAGCAGAGACAACAACGTTTCCTAAAATTAGACTTTGAAACATAATTTCGAGGTGTTGATGTTACAACACTAAAGTCACTCACACGGAAATGAATTTTGCCAAAAATCAATTTAATTTTTCGTTGAACATCAAACTGTAAGTCAGTCAAAGGCCTTCTTTCAACTTGCGGTTGAATTATTGCTGGCGAGAAGTTGCAAGTGTCGTTTTGATGGAAACAGATAAAGATCGTATCATATTTTTTTGTTTTATTACATAAAACATTTTATGCCACTTTTCCAACCAGAAAGTCTTTATCAGCAACTCTAGATTACAGTTTATAGAAACTAGAGTGCCCAATAAAAAATTTCTTGAACAGCAATATTCTTACATTTGTGAAAATTTGAGATTCACATTTGTTTATTTTGTCGCTAAACATTTGCAAATATTCGCATAACATATAATTGAGATTAAATGTAGGACAACGTGACTGGGAAATAACCATAATGTGTCTTAGTCAAGCAGTTGTGTCATTCAAAATGACAAAAAAAATATAATAAAACAATCGTTTGAAAAACAGGCAGCAAAAAGGCAAAAAAGTAATTAACAAGTGAAAACTTAAATGCAAAACTAGAAAATAAGCAAATTTTGGTTACAAAAGTAGATAGATATACTTTTTTATTTTGCAATATGAAAAATATTGCATGAAATATGGATAAAATAACACATTTTGGCTCCTCCAATATATTTAATTAAAAAGTGTGTTTTTTTGTTTTACACTGCGGAAGATTAGATTAATCATCTTCAGAAAATATTGATCACCAAAAGATCTCTTCAAGATAACTTCGAGAAAGAGATGTTAAGCTGTAAAGGCCCTTTTTCATCATTACGTAAAACAAGGCGATTCTATGCCGAAATTGTTGTAGCATGTAAAAGTATCCACTTCAAGTAAAACACATAAATAGAACTGGCCCCCGTGCTTTATTTTTTTACTGTAAATTGCTAATGTATTGCGTGGATTAAATGTTGTTGTTAATGTACTTAGCCACAACCGTTTATTTTTTATCCAAAACTATCCGAACTCGTGCTCCTTGATAAAACGTTATCTCTGGTTTGTGCAAGGTGCCGCATTTACAATGAAAGAAAGAAAACAGACCCCATTTTTCTATGCACAAATGAAAACGCGCAACTACTGTACAGTCCGCAGGCGGAATAGGCCAACTGGCCACAACCATCTAGGCGCAACCAGACGAGTTAAGGACAACTAGAGGCAATTGACTGGTTAGTTAAGCTGCCTCCGATCGGCTGCGTCCAGTTGTCTTTAACCCGTCTGAAAGCGTTTTAGCATAACTTAAACTTTCTGGGCACGCTATTTTTAATGGGTAAGGCAAGGCGCTGGTAATGAAAGCACGAGGCCGGATGTACTCTCATAGTACTCAGTGTTCAATCTATGATTCATATGATGGGCAGATCGGATGCGCTTAATTCAGCAAAATTGTTCAAGTTTTTGCACAGCAGACACAAGGAAGTGTTTAGACCTTTGTGTTTATCGACAGGCATTTGATAACAGATAAATAAACCATAGTCAGGATCTGGAGCAGTGCTTTACAACTCATATGCTGCGGAAAAACGAGAAACATACTCTTTGAAATAGAGATAAAGTTATGTTTCTCTAAATAGCAACCGAAAAACTTAAAAAGTTCATTATACTATACATCTCATTGTGTAATGTCAAGACATTTTTTTGGTCTTTACTAAATTTCAAACGCTTTTTTTCATATGAAGCTTTATTCAGTGATCGTAAAAACTCTCAGCTAATAAATTGATAATTTTTTTTGATCAATTTTCAACCACACTAGATTGTGCACGTATATCGTTTAGCCGCTGTTTCCTATTTCGCAATCACTTTTTCAATTAAAACTTTAAAACGTAATACATTGATTGCAAATAAAATTGAATTGCATTGAATGCGCAAATTGGTAACTTCAAATGAAAAAAAAGTCATCACTTTATTTTTTGAGTTTAGATTGAGTTTTTAAGTTTTTATGACAGCCAAATGAAAATTCAGATAACGGAAAGCGTTCAAAATTTAGCTCTTTACCTGGTCCAGGTGTTCTGCTAATTTTTGAAATTTAAAGTGTGCCGCATGTTCGAAAAAGTAGCGGAGCACAGATCTAGAGTACCACCTTTAGCCAAAACAAGTGTCGCTACTAGTTTTCAAAGCTCAGATGGCTGGATGTTTGCAAAAACTGTTAAGTGGTCCGTTGGAGAGGGACGGAGGCATCAGTGATTAAGCGCAAAGCCTCATTCAAGGCACTATATATTAACCAAGTACTACGAGAACAAACAAGACTCCAATACTCAGCTGTTGAATAGACTAAAAATAAGAGAGCTGTATCTGATATTTTGGCACCAGGATCCGCTCTGAGACCCCACGTTACCTCAGCAGTGGGACAGGCAAAGTTTTTTGCGCAATGCCAAACGGTGGTGACAAAACTTGAGTGATTAGTATTGTTTTATTTCAAGATAAATCGAAACCAAACACAATGGGGAATGTTAATCACTGTAAACTTTAAGCTCACATTTTTTCTTAATCTTTATATTGTGGAAAGTAGATTATGCATTTAGATGTTAAAAAAGTCGTGGTTGATTTTGGAGGAACACTGTTTCTCTGACACCCGAGACTATTTTGCTTACTGTCGCGTTAGAGTGAAACCTTCGTTATGAACTAGTTTTATAATCATTCCAACCATGCATTTATCCAGCAAAAACCTCAGTAACTTGCAGTTCAAGTCAAGTTTGGATAAAATAACCGTTTCATATGGAACTGTCAGATTGACAAATAGCACTGGCCTTCTTCTTAGTCTCGAAAAAATTGTCTATTATTAACAGAACGACTTGATCCACGGTTGACTTTTTGCATTCCAGGGGACGTAAAGTGGATAAATTTGTCAATAACTTTTTGGATCTTCTACCGCCTTCTTTGTCTTTCAAATCGCGACTACAAGCGCTCTTCCGTAGATTTTCGAAATTGGAGTTGACGCAATTAGGAAAAGATAAAGTTATATAATCAAAAATTCAAAGCAGCTCCAACATGGGTTATAGGCTCTATGCACATAAAATTAAGGCCCGGAGCTTTATCTGGTTTTACGTAAAAAAACGCTTGTAAATAGCCCAGGTCATCCATAGCTAAGATATCTAAGTTGATTTTATTCAGAGGTTTCCAGTTAGTGGGTCATTTTAAAACTAAAAAGATGTCGGAATATAATAGGATAATCATATTAGACCAGAAGTCATATCCAATTTTTTTCTGAATAACATTTTGAGTTTAAACGTAAAATTTATTGCGAAAGGAAAATGAAGACCAAAAATGGTCTTTACGTTTACATAAAAAGTTCTTTTCGAATTTCAAGAATCAAGTTTTTTTGGTCTTTATTTAAGTTTTTTAATAAATTTATCAAAGAGTTTGCGATAAGTAAGGACCGTTTTTTTTAAACTTTGGCAAAAAAAGTTTTTGGGAGGAAAAAAGTCATTTGTGTAAATTCCAGACTTTAGAACTGTCATGATTTTATACAAGTTGGAAACCCCTGTTTCATTGAAATGCAATCGTATCCAACGTCTTGTTTTTATTCTATGTTTTTTGTTTGCAAAACCCACATCTAAAAGCTGTAAACTTTTTTACAAAACTTTACGTCGGATTTTTCATTGTAAGAAAAATTTCAACGTAAAAACGGCCTGTTACTTCAAATGCAACGTGAAATATAAATAAAAAGTTCATTATAAAAAGTCAGGTGTTGTTTAATTGTCTGAAGGCGTCAGCATAAGAGCTAAGATGTGAAGCATTTAATTTAATTTTTTTCCCACGAATGAATAGTTATAAGAAAGTTTTATAAAAATACTTAGTGTAAAGATTCAATTTTGTCCGCTTGATTGGTATTCAAGCAGTCCAACACCAATTGTTTTATACAAAAGAATATATATGTAAAATGCTTCCAAGCGATCGACAAAAGCTCAAAAAAAGAAAATGCGATTTACATGAAATAAGTTCTGCATCGCCCAAGGCATTTTGACGTCGGCAAAGGACGTAATTCGCTTCGTCACGCAAAGCCAATCCACTTGGTAAAATTCATGTCACTTAATAAAGGCGTGAAATTGAAATTCCACGCTCTGCTTGCAAAAACCGGCAAAAATTCACAAATTTTCTAAAAAACATCTATTTTACCCGTTAACCCTTATTCGGGGACACCTAAAAATAGTAACATTTTATTCAGCATTTCAAATTAGGAAAAGTCAAGAAATTCCAAAATTTTATCTACAAAGATGAAGTAATTACAAACGTTTTCGCAAGGGCCGGGCTTCAAAAGCCCGGCCGTTGAGGAGAATAAGGTTAAAATTGAACCATATGTACGTAATTGAAATAACAGCTTTTTTAAGTAAATTTTTAAAAAGTGTAGGTGTTGTAGTAAATTTTAAACAAAGTGTTAAATCAGTCAAACTACACAAAAATACAGCTGATCATAAATTAATTATCTATACTGAATAATGAGCAGTTTTGAATTATTATTAATAAACTCTAACACTTCACCTACTGTGATACCGATATGTGAGAACAGTGTAGGCTGCAAGACTAGTTATATTTAGAAAATTAAAACTTGTTGTGTTATTAAAACTTAATTTTGCTAAGAAGTAGAAGCTTGTTAATTCTTTAAAATTCAGTTGAGTAAATTGATCATTAGAAAATGCCATTATCGCATAAGCTATATAAGTTTAACTATTTAAAATTAGTTCATTGGTTAATTTCACTATCACAACCTCGAAATAATACGATTTTAGGCAATTCTGTGGAGCACCGGAAAAACTTAATTAAGAGATTAGCAAAGCGCAGTCAAAAGATGGCCCGAAGCTTTAAGAACCTTTTATGGAGACCTCTATTTATTATTGGCAATGCATAAATTGGTTTAACAAAAATACAAACTCTTCATTAATGACTGTTTTAAAGTTTATTTTTAAAACCTCTTTATTACACATTTATTAAAATTTTTGGTAAATGCTTTCAGTCCCCTTCTAGTCTTCAAGTTTAATTCTGGGTGAATAGAACTAATTTCTCTGTTCGATCATAAGTTTGCTGAGGTAATTTGTGACACAAAGAACATTTGAAAATATAGCTAGTTTGTCTGTTGTCTTCTCATTTATTCCAGGAACATGATGAACTGGTCGATGGCGTGATATCTTGTATAAACATTATTAAACGATCCCCAATTACGCGTCAACCATTAATGTTGGTTTTTATTAAAACCAGTTTGCAGTTTTGCTCATTTATGTTTTCAACAAATATAAAGTAGTTAAATTTTTCATATTAACTTACATCATTTAAAAGTTAATAAAGGTGCTGCGTGTACAACTGTAATAGAAACTATAATAAAGAAAATAATGCTATTGTAGAAAATTACTAATGCACGTGTTTGTTTTATTTCTTTTGCTTTCCGAATCATAATTTGCACTCGCTGTCGGCGCCTTTAGCTTTACACATTAATTATTAGTTAATTTTTTCCACGAGCATGCATTTAATTTTTTTCTGTAGCGTGTTCACTAAACCTTGGTCTTTCGTTCCGTGCACTAAACCTTGGCCCTGTTTCTTTAAGATGACCAGCAGCAATCGTGGCTGCTGGTTGAAATCTGAGAGATTCAATTTTTTGTTCTAATTCTGATTGGATTGTGCTTTTTAGATATTTGTGCATTGACGTAAACTGTATGTTTTTTCTTTATGTTTGATTTTTAGTTTGTTTTATTTATTTTTAAAATATCGTTTCACTTCGCTCTATATCATTTTGTTTCATTTTCATTTATATTAAACATTCTTGGTTGTTTTGTTTTTTTCTTTACCGCAGCCAAAAGCGTGTTATTCGACTGTTTACTTTGTGGCAATCAGTCATTTTTAGCGCCGTTTGCTGTTACAGATAATTGTTTTTCGACAAACAAAAAATTAAAATAACGATAGAGATGGCTTGCCGCTATTGCCGGGAAATTGTAATTGAATTTTGAAACATCGTAAATGTTGACGGTAGAGCTCCCAGCGATAAATTTTATAAAAACCCAGATTGCATTAAAAAAAACAAATTATTTAAAAAAAACCTTTTTCCTAAAAAATGTTGAATTTGAAAGGAGTTTGTTTATCATTACAAATTTTTAATAATTTAGAAAAACGTTTTAGCAAAGTAGAAAGATTTAGACAAAAAAAAAACACATTGCAATGTACACGCAAAGAAAGCAGAAAGTCGAGAAAAAATGAGAGAAACGTTACAAACAACCCTCTTCAATCTATGTGTTCAGAGAGCGTTGCCATTTTTTGTCCTACATATAAAGGGTTCTTTTTTGCCAACAGAATAATTAAACATTTATGTATACTAGACTTTGAAAAATTTCTTTTTTCCAAAATCTTGATACTACGCCTTACGCAAAATGGGACCTCTTTCGTATCATTTTTATATATGGAGATGCACAGAGGAAAAAAAGTTAATATTGTAGCAACTCGTTTTTACCGCATTGTTAAATTACGTCACAAGCGCGCTTTAGCAAACAGTTGTTTTCTTTAGAAAAATAGCAAGCTAGCAAACAGGAGTGTTTTCTTGTCGCACCACAGTCAGCGTTTTTAAGATAGCTAAATTATCTCAGTTAGCGTTTATCAAGATAGCTAAATTGTCTCAGTCAGCATTTATCGAGATAGCTAAATTGGTGACCCCGACGCTCAAAATCGAATATTTTGAGAAATAGCAAACGAAAATGCTGTTGCGCTTAAACTTCCGCCATTTTGGATTTCTCGACCACGAGTGTGGTTTCAACAAGCTGAAGCACAATTCGCTTTGCGGAATATTACTGCAGATGATACTAAATACTTCTATGTTGTTGCGGCGTTAGACCAAGAAACCGCCAGTCGTCTTATCAATTTTCTAGAAAACCCTCCTGAACAAGATAGGTATGGCAGTATTAAGAAACGATTGCTTAGCACTTTTGATCTTTCCCAGCAAGAACGTGCCGCCCGACTGCTAAGTTTTCCTGAGCTAGGGGATAGAAAACCGACAGCTTTGATGGATGATATGCTCGCTCTCTTAGGCAGCCACCAACCATGTTTTCTTTTCAACTACATTTTTCTTCAACGTCTTCCCGAAGATATCAGAGTCGCTCTAGCATCCGAAGACATCAACAATCCTCGTCAATTAGCTCAAAAAGCAGACAAATTATGGCTGGCCAAATCAAGAAAGCCAATCATTTCAAGAATTAGTAAGACGCCATCTCAACGTTTTAAGCAGCCAAAATTCGTATCAGATTCTGAAGAATCGACAAATTCCGACAGGGTAGGACAATGTTACTATCATAAACGTTTCGGTAATAAGGCCCTGCGCTGTGTTCCACCCTGTCAATTTCAGGGAAATGCCCCGGCCGGTCGTCGTTAGTAGCCGCGGCGACCGGCGCTAATCCCAGCTTGTTTTTTATCTACGATTGTTCCTTTTTAGTGGATACAGGCGCTGAGGTGAGTGTCCTCCCCCCGTCTAGCCATGAGCGTTTTTTTAATAATCCCGGCCCAGCCCTAGTGGCAGCTAACGGTAGTTCTATTAAAACTTACGGTAAATGGACCGTAAAAATTGAATTACCCGTAGGACGGTTTCGATGGACTTTTGTCCTGACAAACGTAAGCAAGCCTCTTTTAGGGGCGGATTTTTTGAGAGCAAATTCCTTGTTAGTTGATATGCAGCACTATCGCCTGGTTAATGCTCGGTCATTTACTAGCACCCCTCTTTGCAAAACAAATATATTAGCTCCTCGTCTAAATGCCATCTCCACCTCAACTAACGCTTATGTTCAACTTCTTGCTGAATTTTCCCCGATTTCTACCCCGCAATTTTTCCAAATTCGACCCAAACATAATGTTCAACATTTTATTGTGACCCAAGGACCCCCAGTCCATTCTCGCGCTCGACGACTTTCGCCTGAAAAACTCGCACTCGCTAAGCAAGAATTTAATAAAATGCTGGATATGGGTATAATCCGTCGTTCCTCAAGCCCTTGGGCCTCGCCACTTCATTTAGTACCCAAACATTCCGGTGGCTGGCAACCATGCGGCGATTATCGTCGCCTTAATGCAGCCACATTACCAGAACGCTATTCTCTCCCACACATTCAGGATTTCGCAGCACGTTTAGACGGCGCAAAAATATTTTCAAAAGTCGACCTAATTCGAGGCTATCATCAGGTTCCAGTAGTAGAAGCTGACATTTGCAAAACGGCGGTCATAACCCCATTTGGTCTATTTGAGTTTCTCCGCATGCCTTTTGGGCTTAAAAACGCTGCCCAAGTATTTCAACGGTTAATGGACACGGTTTGTCAATTGCTTGATTTCATCTTTGTTTATCTTGACGATATCCTTATTGCTAGTTCCTCGCACCATGAGCATCAAAAACACCTCAAAATCTTATTTAAAAAACTTCTCAGTCACGGCCTTATTAATCAATCTTGAAAAATGTGAATTCGGACGTACGCATCTAGATTTTCTTGGCCATCACATTGACAAAACTGGCGCGCGCCCACTGGCTACTAAAGTTGATGCCATTCGCAATTTTTCCCCTCCCAAAAGTATTTGAATAAACATTTGGTGGTACAGAATTTGAAGATTGCGTGAAGTAAAAGATTTTTCTTCCCAAAGCTTTTCATCTGACACTCTTCAGGGGAAATCGTCAGAATGAAGCAGAATTGAAACCAAACTAAGTTATAAAGGAAGAAAGTAGAGTTCTCATTGGCTGAAAGAAGTTAGCCAATGAGAGAAAAGATTAAAAAATTTTCAAAGAGTAGACGAATTCTTTTTGCTTACACAGAAGGGGATTGAGAGATTTAATGAAAGTCGCTTCAAGAGCAGAAAGGTGAAAGGAAGAGCGACTCCGAGCAAGAATAGAACATTTTTCGTTGCTGTAATGAAGGGCACATTGGGCGTTGTCAAGAAGATGTTGACCAATGGCGGATTCGTGAAATTGTTGTGGGCGTGTGTTGTTCTTGCAAGAGCGGGAAAGCCTTTGGCGGTTGGCCGAGGCACGAGGATTGGTGATGGATCTAGGAACGTGTTGTTTAATTCGCTCTTCTAGCCGTTGAGACGTGCGACCAACGTACCGACTATCGCAGTGGAAAAATTGGTTAATTGGTTAATCATTGGTCAACATCTTCTTGACAACGCCCAATGTGCCCTTCATTACAGCAACGAAAAATGTTCTATTCTGCTCGAGGTCGCTCTTCCTTTCACCTTTCTGCTCTTGAAGCGACTTTTATTAAATCTCTCAATCCCCTTCTGTGTAAACAAAAAGAATTCGTCTACTCTTTGAAAATTTCTTAATCTTTTCTCTCATTGGCTGACTTCTTTCAGCCAATGAGAACTCTACTTTCTTCCTTTAT
The DNA here is from genome assembly GCA_963680785.1 of Diplosoma virens. Lineage (NCBI taxonomy): Eukaryota > Metazoa > Chordata > Ascidiacea > Aplousobranchia > Didemnidae > Diplosoma > Diplosoma virens. The sequence goes on from OY796884.1 coordinate 47,738,655, forward strand.
AACTTAGTTCGGTTTCAATTCTGCTTCATTCTGACGATTTCCCCTGAAGAGTGTCAGATGAAAAGCTTTGGGAAGAAAAATCTTTTACTTCACGTAACCTCCCAAACGTACAAAAGATTTACAAAGATTTATCAGCATAATTAATTTTTATCATCGCTTTATACCTTCTGCAGCTAAGTTAATGGCTCCACTATATCGTGCCATTGCAAACAATAATAAAATTTTGGAATGGAGTGACTCGCTACAAACCTCATTCACACAAGCAAAACAAGCCCTTGCCAATGCAACATTGTTGCATTATCCAAAAAGTAACGCCCCCACAGCCGTTACCGTGGATGCCTCGGACGTCGCTATTGGCGCTGTTCCCGAGCAATTCACCGATGGTGCATGGCAACCATTGGCGTTCTTTAGCCGTATGCTTGCAAACCGGAATTCAAATACAGCGCTTTCGATCGCGAACTGCTTGCTTTTCATCTTGCCATTCGTCGTTTCCGTTATTTTTTGGATGGCCGATGTTTCGCAATTTTTACCGACCACAAGCCACTCACGTTTGCTTTTTCTAAAATTTCTGATCCTTGGTCCGCTCGACAGCAGCGCCATCTCTCAGCTATATCAGAATATACAACGGATATTTGCCATATTGCTGGAAAGCAAAACTTTGTGGCAGACACACTGTCTCGTCCAACTATCACTTTTCTTCATACCCTTCAAATTAATTTGAACTACCAGGACATGGCAGCAGATCAGGTGGCTTCAGAAGTGCAGGCCTACCGCACAGCCATAACAAATCTTTGGTTAGAAGATATTCCGATTGGAAATTCTAATGTTTCTTTACTGTGCGACGTATCGACTGGAAGACCTCGGCCAATCGTTGCGATTTCTTGAAGGAGGCGAGTTTTTGATGCAGTTCATGGTTTGCTCACCCATCCATTCAAGCCACACGCAAGCTGGTTGCTTCCAAGTTTGTTTGCACGGCTTACAAAAACAATTCGGGCTATGGACCAAGCAATGCCTAGCTTGCCAAAAAGCCGAAATCCAACGTCATGTCAAAGCACCAATCATTTCTTATCCCCCTCCTGACAGACATTTTGATTGTGTAAATATAGACATTGTCGGACCCTTAGCGCCGTCGGAAGGAAACCGTTTCCTTTTAATCATGGTGGATCGTTTCACCAGATGGCCCGAGGCAATTCCTCTTAAGGAGGTAACAACCCTAGCATGCGCAAAAGCTTTTTTTGCCACTTGGGTTTCCCGTTTTGGAGTGCCCACTCACCTTTTGAGTGACAGAGGTCCACAGTTTATTTCTCAACTATGGTCCTCCATTCATCAACAGTTAGGCATCTGCCTTCACCACACCACGGCTTATCACCCACAAGCCAATGGACTTGTGGAAAGATTTTACCGGCAACTAAAAACAGCTTTGATGACACGTCTAACGGGTGCAAATCGGGTTGACGAACTCCCGTGAGTTTTGCTCGGTATTTGCACCACGCCCAAGGAGGATATAAACTGCTTTACAGCAGAGCTTGTCTACGGCAGCCCTCTTACGGTCCCAGGAGACTTTATTCCCGGTACAAATGAATCCCCAAATCCTTTTTCACTGCTTCCCTGGCTCCGACAGGCTATCAGTAAGTTCAATTTTACACCTATGTCCCAACACGGTGTGGCACCACAACACATGCCTCGTGAACTTTTTAATAGCCCATATGTATTTATTCGACGTGATTCGCACAAACCGCCACTAACACCACCCTATGAGGGACCTTATAAGGTCTTGCAACGCGGAACAAAGTCTTTTCAGATTGATGTTGGCGGCCGGGAAGAAACTATTTCTGTGGATCGCCTCAAGCCTGCTTTTGTCGACACAACACTTCCGGTCCAACTCGGTCATACCAAGAGACGAGGAAGACCACCAAAATCATAATATTGCATTTGCTTGTTTGTTTTTGTGTGTGTGTTTGTTTTATATGTCCGCCGTCATCTTTCCTCCAGTGCGCTTTTTGGGGGAAGCTGTGTAGCAACCCGTTTTTACCGCATTGTTAAATTACGTCACAAGCGCACTGATTACTCTGCTTTAGCAAACAGTTGTTTTCTTTAGAAAAATAGCAAGCTAGCAAACAGGGGTGTTTTCTTGTCGGCACCACAGTCAGCGTTTTTAAGATAGCTAAATTATCTTAGTTAGTGTTTATCAAGATAGCTAAATTGTCTCAGTCAGCATTTATCGAGATAGCTAAAATATTAAATAATAATTTATTTACTTAAAAAAATCAGATTTGAAAAAATTTTCAAAAATAAACCTTGAAACCCAGATGGAAAAAGAAAAACCTAGATCTGTTGAAAAAAACTCAGGACCGGGCTGGAGAGCTGGTTCACGGTCCTTTGAGTGCGTGCATTTAACCCTCTATCCTTTGCTTTTATGTTTTGAATAAAAAAAAATTATTTAGTGTGTTTCGGCAGTTGAAATTGCATTAGAATTGCAACTGAAACAAAACTTTCAAAAAAAAATAAAACCTCATTTTTTAAACGTTAAAAATCTGTAACAGTTGACAATTAAGTAACTAATTTGACTAAAATGTCGGGTTTTATTAAACATTTTTCGTTTTCAGTATTAGTTGTATTTTAGCAAAATCTGTTAAATTTAAAAATAGCTCAAGATAATCGAGTACATCAACAATGATAGTTTTAGTATAAAAAGAACAAACCCCCCTAATAACGTCAAAAGTGCCCTCTCTATAGTGATGACCTTTTTTTTAGAGAAATCGCTTTATTTTGGGACGAAAAAAAATGAAGCACTAAAAAGTAACCCCTCCTAAGCAAAATATTGGTCTCTTTCTTTATAGTGGCACCATGACTCTCTCCCCGAAAGTGATGACCTTTTTTTGAAAGATCATTTTATTTTGGGACGAAAAAAATTGGAACACTGAAGAGTGGACCCCTCTTTTTCTAGCACCTAGATCCTTTTTTGTGAGGCCATCATTGGCTCTCATAAAAAACAAACAAACACAATATTGTAATAACACAGTTTTTATGACCGTGCATATAAATTTGTCAAAAGTCTTTGTGAAATTAAAAAAACAATTATTATTCTTATCAATACAAAGTATATCTCCCATTTTTAACGAAATAAATGAGAACTACTTTTGCAATCGGGCAGTTTGCAGCGACCTTTTTTTACCTTGTAGATAGAAAATATTCAATACTATTTTTCGTACAGCAGATTAAAGTAAAGTTTTAATGTTAAAACAAACTAACTCCTAAATATTTTAGTTTTACTCTATTTTGCCTCATTTTGATGTTGTTAGCAGATTAAAATTAGTATATGAAAACGTACAAGTGCCAAGTGCCTAGCCGCTCAATTGACCAGATGCACAAATCGTGTACGTTTAGAAGTCTATGCCAAAATAAATAATGAGAAGCTCAGTCAAAAAACCTAACATGGCTATTAAATACATGTTCATGAAGAATAAACCACCAGAAAGAAATAATTAGCTTTCTTATTACTTTTTATCTCTGATCAAACACGATACAAAATTTCTTTTCTGAAAAAAATTAAGAAAAAGACATAATGTAATAAGGTTAAAAAATCACACTGATTGAAGTTTTTCTGGATTTCCAGAATCATAAATTTATGAGTTGTATTAAATCTGTTGAAAAGGTTAATCCAGAAAAAAAATCTTTAAGCCAAAACTAATAAAAAAATTAGAAACGTGACAAATATGTAGAGTTGGGCGATAGAAGATTAAATCAGTAATTTGGAAACTTTTTTCGACTTTTGGCAAATTATTAATCTACGTATAACTCTTTTTGCAGCACACTTGTTAGTTTGAAAGCAAGAAAGCCGTTCAAACAAATCAATATATTGCAATATGTGTGGCTATATTTGAAAGCAAATGTGATTAAAACAAAATTTTAGTGCTGCCAGGCAAATACACGTTTTGTCACTAGTCTTTATAAGTTTTGCTTTAATTTTTGTTGAATGTAAAAATCCATATTCGCAGAGCCATAAAGATACAAATAAAAAGATTGTTTGGATGACTTTTTTGCTGATCAATGGAAAAGATTTTAGACTACACTGCCAAAATTCATTCAAGATTTCCTAAAAAATATTGCTTGCAAAAAAGTGTCCGTTTGCAATTCAATGATTGGATTTTTTCTCAGACAGATAAATTGTTTTCTTCATTAACTACATAAGGATCAACCACCCAGCTGTTTTCAGTTACAGCAAATTCTGGAAAGTTACGTTGAAATGACAGTTACAGTTCAGTCAATAAGTTCAAGATTTTCTGGTTTGATTTGAATTTATTTAAAAGATTCAACAAAGTGAAAATAAGAGCAGAAAGAGAGGAGGAAAGCGAGTAAAGAAGCAGCGAGAAGCATGGAAAGGAAGATGCTCACTTATAAGGGTGGGTACTTTAAATATTGGAACGATGACTGGAAGGGGAAGAGAGCTGGCAGATATGATAGAGCGAAGGAATGTAGACATATTGTACCTACAAGAAACTAAGTGGAAAGGCAGTAAAGCAAGGAACATTGGAGGTGGATGTAAAATATTTTACAACGGAGCTGATGGAAGAAAAAATGGGATAGGGATAGTGCTGAGGGAGGAGCTGACTGAAAGTGTCCTGGAGGTGAAGAGGGTGTCGGACAGACTAATGGCCATGAAGCTGGAGGTAAATGGGTCCATCCTAAATATAGTAAGTGCATATGCTCCACAGGTTAACTACAGCATGGAGGAGAAAAATGATTTTTGGGAAGACCTGGATGGATTGATAGAAAGTATATCAAAAGAAGAGAGGATAGTTCTTGGTGCAGACCTTAATGGACATGTGGGCAAAGGAAACATCGGGGATGAGGAAATAATGGGGAGGTACGGTGCTGGAACAAGAAATAAGGAAGGATCAATGGTTGTGAATTTTGGGAAAAGGATGGATTTGGCGATTGTCAATACTTATTTTAAGAAGAAAGATGAACACAGGGTGACGTATAAGAGTGGAGGAAAAAGTACCCAAGTAGATTATGTGATGTGCAGAAGGAGGAACCTGAAGGAAATGTGCAATTGTAAAGTAATATTGAATAAGTGTGTCGCAAAGCAGCACCGTATGGTGGTATGCAAAATGGCTCTTATGGTGAAAAAGAAAAAAGCAGAGAAAGTAAAGCCAAAGATACGATGGTGGAAACTAAAGGAGACAAGCTATCAAGAAGCGTTTAGACAAGAGGTGACCAGGATTCTGGGAGGCAAGGATAGATTACCTAATGAGTGGGACAAAACGGCAGAAATGCTAAGAAAAACAGCTGAAACTGTACTGGGAGTGACATTTGGGAAACGAAAAGGAGACAAGGGAACATGGTGGTGGAATGAGGAAGTTCAAAAAAGCATAAAAGAAAAGAAAGAGGCAAAGAAAGCATGGGACAAAACAAGAAATGAAAATACTAAAAAGGTATACAAAGAAAAGAAGAGTAAGGCAAAGAAGGCAGTTGCAATGGCAAAGGGACGTGTGTATGATGATTTGTATGCTAGATTGGAAACAAAAGAAGGTAAAAAAGAGTTCTACAGATTGGATAGGCAGAGAGACAGAGCAGGGAAAGATGTACAGCACGTGAGGGTTATAAAGGATGAAAACGGTAATGTTATGGTAAATTCGGAAGCAGTGTTGAAGAGATGGAAGGAGTACTTTGAGAAACTGATGAACGAGGAAAATAACAGAGAACCTAGGACAGAGGAACCAGAAGTGGTTAATGAAGAGGTAAATTGTGTCAGTAGAGAAGAAGTAAAGAACGCACTAAGAAGGATGAAAAAAGGTAAAGCGGTTGGACCAGATGAGTTGCCAGTAGAAGTTTGGAAGTGCATGGGAGAGATGGAGATAGAGTTTTTGACCAGACTGTTCAACAGACTATTAATGGGTGAACGGATGCCAGAAGAATGGAGAAGGAGTGTGCTTATCCCAATCTATAAAAACAAAGGGGACGCATAGTGCAGTGGAAACTACAGAGGAATAAAGCTAATGAGCCACACAATGAAAGTATGGGAAAGAATTATTGAAGCCAGGTTAAGAGATAGAGTGGAGATCAGCAAACAGCAATATGGTTTTATGCCAGGAAAGGGAACCACCGATGCCATGTTTGCTTTAAGAATGTTGATGGAAAAATACAGGAAAGGTCAAAAAGAGCTACATTGTATATTTGTGGACTTAGAGAAAGCTTACGACAGGGTTCCACGGGAAGAGCTGTGGTACTGTATGAGAAAATTCGGAATAGTGGAAAAGTATGTGCGACTAGTACAGGATATGTATGAAGGAAGCGAAACAGTGGTGAGGTGTGAAGTAGGATTTACAAAAAGTTTCAAGGTCAAGGTTGGACTGCACCAGGGATCAGCATTAAGTCCATTCCTGTTTGCAGTGATAATGGACAGGCTAACCGATGAAGTAAGGAGAGAACCACCGTGGACGATGCTGTTTGCTGATGATATTGTGATTTGCGAAGAGACCAGGGAAGAAGTGGATCGGAGATTAGAATCCTGGAAGTATGCATTGGAAAGAAGAGGGATGAAAGTCAGTAGGTCAAAGACCGAATATCTCTGCATAAATGGAGGAAATGACGACGAAACAGTGAAGATGGAGGATACAAAAGTGTTAAGAGTAAAGGAATTTAAGTATTTGGGATCAATGGTGCAAGAAAGTGGTGGTTGTGAGAGGGAGGTAAAGAAGAGAGTACAGGCAGGATGGAACGGATGGAGAAGAGTATCAGGAATAATCTGCGACAAGAGGTTACCAGCTAGAGTAAAAGGAAAAGTGTACAGTTCAGTGGTAAGACCAGCAATGGTGTATGGACTTGAGACAGTAGCAGTCACAAAGAAACAAGTGGAAGAGATGGAAGTCGCAGAGATGAAAATGCTGAGGTTTACTATGGGAGTGACGAGAAAAGACAAGATTAGAAACGAGCACATCAGGAGTACTGTTAAGGTAGAACGGTTAGGAATGAAGATGAGGGAGGGCAGGCTGAGGTGGTATGGACATGTCATGAGGAGAGACCAAGAGTATGTAGGAAGAAAGATGATGGAAATGGAGTTACCAGGAAAGAGGAGAAGAGGGAGACCAAAGAGAAGATTTTTAGATGTGGTAAAAGAAGATATGGGAAAGTTGGTGTGAAGGAGATGGACATTGAAGACAGAAAGATGTGGAGAATGATGATACGCTGTGGCCACCCCTGACTAATAGGAAAGGCCGAAAGGAGAAGAAGAAGAAGAATTAACAACAGAAACGAATTAATTTTGCTGCTGCAACAATGATTACATTTGCTGATGGTTTATGAAGAATTATATTTATGATGTTGTTTAGCTTATCAAACAAATAAAAAAAATCAAGACTTTCAACCACTAAAATTCATCTTAAAAAATCTAGTTTCTTTAGATTTATAAATGCCGATGCATTTTATAAACCCCAGATGCTATATTTTTTCCAAAAAGTATATTAAATTTGAAGCAAATTAGTTTATTATTGCAAATTGCAATATTTTATAAAAATATTCCAAAAAATATTTGATGAAAAGTCGATAAAAATTAAAGAAACATTACAAACAACGCTCTTCAACCCATGTGTTCAGAGAGCGTTGCCATTTTTTGTCCTACATATGAGGGATGCTTTTTTGCTGAAAAAACTATTAAATATTTATGTACATTAGAATTGTGCAAAAAATTTTTTCAAAAAATAATGATACCACGCAAAATGGAGACTTTTTGGAATAGTTTTTATATAGATGCGCTGCGGGAAAAACGTTAATAATACTTAATAATAATTCTCTATTTACTCAAAAAAACTCAGATTTGAACCCAATTAGACAAGGAAATCGAGGTACAATGTGACTGATATTTTCGAAGATTCAATATGTCCATGGTTATTTTTTGTTGTATCATTTTCCACGAATTTTCTAAGTTGCTTGCATGTCGTGACTAAGAAGAATTTTTTATTTACTTTGGTATAAATAAGAGTGACTCTCGTAATTAGAGTAGTATTTATTTTAATAATTACACTACTATAATCTTTTTTGCTGTGATTTGATAAGGAACCGTGACAAAAATTATAAAATTAAATTTCACAATATACTGTATACCAGTCATTCTATTGAGAGCAATCGAACGGTGACGTCACAATAATTCCAGTTCTTTAGTAATATTGTGCAATGCCCAGGTTTGTATTATTGTAAGCCATTGTTTGACCCAATTAAAAAACAATTAAAAAAACGTTTTGACACGTTTAATTAAACGTGTTTGACACAAAGATATTTTCAAACTAACTTCTCAAATTCAAATCACCAACCTGTAAGTAGCGTAAACTGTGTTTCCTTCCCAATCTTCAAGATCCACACGAAGTTGATAAGTATTTAACGATGTGATTGCATGCAACAAATCAAAGCCTAAGTAGCAACAAACTTATTATTAGAAAATTCTATTTTCAAAGCCTTCAATAACTAACGACATACCTTACTGGTAGGTCACGACACTCTCCTCGTCACTGTCCCATTTCAGTCGATGCCTATTGTATCTCAGCTGGTTAGAAATGGGAAATACGAGGCTGTTGATCGCAAGTCATCTCGACTTGTCTCTCAAGAAGTATCTGACCTTTGGAGGGCCACAACACCAGATGCAGTAAATATCTCTGACACTTTTTCACAGAGATAATTTGCTGCTGCCCTCCAACATTTAAAACCAGGTAAAGCTCCGGGTCCTAATTCCATCGGCTCAGAGCTTATACTCCATGCCGAAGCTGCTCTGAAGTCCTGGTTACGTGACTTTCTTTTTTTCTGTTGCGCCGACTCAAAATTCCCAAGATCTGGAGAAGAGCGCTTGTAGTCGCGATTTCCAAACCAACAAAGCCCGTGGGGGACCCAAAGAGTTATCGACCAATATCTCTGCTTTGCGTCCCCTACAAGATCCTCGAGAGGCTTATCTACGCCCGCGTTGAGCCATTAGTCGATCCACTGCTCCCTAAAGAGCAGGGCTGGGTTCCGACGCGGGAAGTCAACCGTAGATCAAGTTGTTCTGCTAAGCCAGAACATCGAGGATTCTTTTGAGGCTAAAAAGACGGCCGGTGCCGTATTTGTTAATCTGACAGCTGCTTATGACACTGTCTGGCACCGTGGCCTTACCTGCAAGCTGCTGAGACTTCTTTCGGATAAGCACATGATCAAAATGATCATGGAGCTTGTTCAAAATTGAAGTTTCACCCTTACTACCGGTCGTCGTCGTTTGAAGGGTATCCACTCCAGGTCAGACACAAACAGGGACTGGGGCCGAGGGTTTATCCTTTTACTACCCCAGACCGCTGCACTGCCTGAATCAGATGCTGGCAGTGGTGTTATTAAGCCAGCATTGAGTTTTGTCATCCA